>JASANE010027245.1:0-53758 GCA_030248225.1 Trileptium ribeirensis
TATGTAACCTACTTCGTTCAGTTACGTCTGATTATCGCGTAGCCCTTACTAGATTGCTTAGTCTACATCTTTTTGAGAGTCTGACGGGATTCAGGAAGTCGTCACTTGGAAATAATTTCCTAGCTGCAGTATTCTCTCCGCTTCCCCTCACCCCGCGGGTTACTGGAGCGAAAAACAGCAAAGCAATAAACAGTGCGGCGGCAAAAGCGTCCGCCGCCTCCAACGTAACAGTATATGAAATGGTGTCCGACCCTCCTCCCTATTAGTACTGTCGGCGGCGTACCTCGCCAGTACAACAGAATAGATAACAGTGTCCGAAGCTCATTTTACAATAAATTAATATGTAACAGATTCTGCTTTTTGTATTACAGATGAAGTTTCCTGAGACCCCTAAGGGGAGTAAGGGGTGGTTGCCGCTGGCCAAATGGCAAATACTAGCTCGTCTTACCCTATCATCGCCAACCCACAACACTTTTCCACTGTTTTCGGCACACATCGACAACACTGCACCTGCGGTTTTGCTCGATCCCATCTAAAAATAACTGCCCGCTAAACGTGACAAGTAATACTACAAAATGTCTCTTGTC
Organism: Trileptium ribeirensis; assembly: GCA_030248225.1. NCBI lineage: Eukaryota > Metazoa > Nematoda > Enoplea > Enoplida > Thoracostomopsidae > Trileptium > Trileptium ribeirensis. The sequence goes on from JASANE010027245.1 coordinate 588, forward strand.
TCATAGAATAAGAGTAACACTATTGATAAAACGTTAGTCGACATTCTTTCTGAATAACCAAAGGAACCTTTATATATCCTTACAATTTATATAAATACTACGTTGCATGTGAGAGAAATGTATAGCAGCTCTAAGTCGGCCATACGAATCTACGACACCACAACTTCGGCGTCTGACATCAAAACCGGAGTATAGCAATGGTCAATCATGTCTCTTATGTTAACCAACTACAGTACTGGACAAAAATGGGTGCTGCTCGTTCAATGTTCGCTCGAAGTTCATTCGATAAATTTAAATTTTGTTTGAAATGTGTTCGAATTTTAATCAAGACTTATTCGAAATTTTGCAGAGCTTTTTTAAATTTGTTCGAGAACTGTTCGAAGTTTGTTGGAAAAGTATTCGAGTGCTGTTCGAGAATAAATAATGTTGTTCGTTTTTTGTTCCATGCTTGTTCGTTCGAAAGGTAACAATCATTTCTGGCAAGTACTGTATTTGTGTCGACTAAATGCTCAAAACCTCTTTTCCCTAGCCTATCGATGGAATCATAAATGCACCATACCTTGTAAAACAGACTACTCTGGACTACATGGATCACGTCGCAAGTTGGCGTAATTAGAAATGGATATTGCAAAGGATGTTTAGTTCTTTTTCCACTCAGTCTAGACGAGTTGTACTTGTAATTGAAACAGAGCCAGCGAAGGGAGTGGAGATTCCACTGAGGCCGCTAGGTGGATCAATCATGAAAATTTCTTTTTTGTCTATCGCTGTCATTCATAACTCATTTTTAAATGGATCGATTCCGACAATTTTTTTCGTTCGAATGCAAAAGCGACAAAGATGCGAACAGCTCCAACCCCGTGGACAACATTCGTGGTAAAAATGGCAAAAACACGTTTTTCAGGACTGTTTGCCAAATCTTGCCAAACGAGTAACAGTATTTCGCAGCATATATCTCGCGTCACAGGCTTCACAACGAAAAATGGAGACCACCAGAACGAGTTAATCAGGGGTCTACAACTTTGCTCACCAAAACTTTTTTGTGGGACAACTCCCTAGACTGGTGTGGGTCCGAATATGGCTCGTTGACCATTTTTTATGAATAGCGATTTTTCGAATTTCGCCGTATTGTTGCTTGTTTTTACCTCACAATGAATGTTCATTAGGCTATCAAGCACACATGGGATACCATGGCTTGCTATCCACAGTCCAACTTGACTAATCACTATTGCATGACTTGACTATGTTATACCTTTTCATAGGGTTTCAATGGTTTCACGGTCGACAAACCCGATTTCCAAAATTTAGTGCGTCTTCATTTTGTCTAATTGTGTTTCGCATGCAGTTTATCAAAAATGGTTTATATATAGATATTTCTGAAGGCTGAACACAATTATTTGGGTATATAGCGTCCAGTGTGAACATTTCAGGCCTTTACATAGATTTTAATAGGTTCAGTATGAAATAAACCCGATTTATAGAAATTAGTCGGTCTTCAATCGTTTGTTACATGGGATCAAAAAGTCTATATAGAGGTTCTTTGATGCAGTGACTACAAAGATCTGGCTGTATAAAGGCCAGCGTAAATATTTCATGTCTTTTCGTGAGTTTTCAATGGGTTTGCGGTCAGAGAACATGATTTCAAGAATATAGCCTCTCTTCAGTTGTTTGGTTACGTATTGGGTACAGGTCATCAAGAATTGTCTGTAAAGATTTTCCGGTACGCTGAATACGACAAATTGGCTATCTAAAGAACAGCACAAATACTTGATGCGTTGTTAATTGTTTTCGATGGATTTAGGGTTGATGAGGTATTAGGATTTTCAACAGGCTAAGGGTTCAGGAGGGTTTACTGGTTTTACACATCTAACAGCCTATTACAGGTGATTACACAAAATAACTTACAAATGAAACCACGCTCGTTATATTTCATTTTGCGAGATACTGGTAAATATGTCGGAATACAAAATCATGCTTTCCTTTCAGGAAACCGAATCCACGGTCGCTATTGATGAAGGCATTCAGTTCGAATACGTGCCATTTTCCACCTATACTACAGCGATAACAGGCTCATCCAATATTGATATACTATTAATAGAATAGCGTCCGCCGCAGCTGAGCTTGGTCAACAAACATAATCACCGCGGCGCAAAGACGCATCAGTAGCAACACCGAATTTAGACTGTTCGACCTACACACTGTACCCATACCGTATGGTGCTGAAACATGGATACCCAAATCCACAGTGGCCTTTGATGCGAAATTGTCTAATTAGGATTATGGTCATGTCGCCACTCCAACACACCAGAAATAAAACGTTGTATCAACTAGTACGACATCGTTCTACAACATGACATCGTATCACGAAGATACAAGGCGGCGGCCCAGCCATATCTTAAGAATGCACGATAATCGCATCGCAAAGCACATCAAGCATGCAACGTTACCGGTTCACTGGAAATCACCGCGTGGATGAACATTTCACATATGGACAAAGCATGGTGTCACTGAAATGTAACATGCCTTTCGTGACCAGCCATGGCAACACTGACGGACGCACCTATTTCAAGCAATGCCCGAAGTAGCACAATACATTTTAATTTCTAGACATTTTACACTACCATATTGATTCTGTTCACTCACGCAAAAGCGTAGGAGGACGTAAATTTTTCGCAGCGTTTATCATTTATGAAGATTAAACGATTCATTGTTACACTTTCGTAGTGCCATGCTAGAGTTGTATCTTAGTCCGGGCGATGCCATGGAACAAATAGTGACGTTAGCCAACCGGAAGCAATTTCATGTGAAACAGACAACAAAATGTGACACACATCATCTGACAAAAATTCTTGATACTTCTGTTGACATTTATTTTATTTCAAAAATCACACATATTTTTGCAGCTTTCTGTAAAAAACCCTTAATAAAAACACCCTGTGCAATAAAAACACTTCTGCTCACTTTCACATGCATCCCTGTCGAAATATTTAGAACCTGAACCTGGCTTCGCGTATTGCCTGTCTAAAAATAATATATATTTATTTATTGCTCAGTTAACAAAAGTATTCAGTTTGTGAAACACATAATAATACATATGCGTGTTAATACATAGTACAGAGAATGAAATATTTTGTGCTGTATTCGGTTTAGTAACAACAAACCCTGCTCTAATATATAAGGCTTTTGAAGAATAATTCTGTTGAAACTTTTGATGAATATTGTGCAAAAAGACCCACTTAGAATTTGAAAAATCCAGCTTTAAAATCAGTGGACCCTTTCATATGTTCCGGGCTTCATTTGTGTTATTATTGTTGAGACAGAATTGTTTCAGAGAAAAAAATTCATAACACCACTTTTTGCGCAAATTTTATTGAAATCATGTATATTTGCAGGTTTGGCTAGCTTTCATCTAAGTGTAAGCTGTCGGCAAAATGCGCAACTACCTTGGTGTGTATTACAGGGACCTGTAATCAGTTTAGACTTGTATAATACTAATACTGAAATTATAAACAATAAGCAAAATTGCAACGTTTGAAGCACGGTCAAGATGAATAATTATAGAGGCGCCGCAGAATCGACTTGACGTTGAACCAGCTCCAGCCATTCCTTGTAAAGTGAACGTCGCAAATTTGTGGCCACAGCCTTATTAATAAACAATCTGTTTGAGGTGAAACCTCCTTTTACTTTGTCAATTTATAAAATGTTGAAGGCTGGTGCATTGGACAAATAATTTGTTTTCGACCACAAAATGTCGTTGTATTAATTAGGCCGGCGCAAGCGCTGTACTTTAGGTGTGGGAGTAGAAGTAAGTGTGGGCCGTTACACCTATTCCGAAAGATCGGAATAATATTATTTACAATGCAATAAAATACGACGACCACCGCTAAAATGATAGAATTGCACCAACTCTATTGCATCCAGATAACTTAGCATAGTAAACAGCGTAGTCATTCATGCTGTCAACAAGAGAATCTCAATCATCATAAAATTTATAATTAATTTTTGATTTTAGTAAATTGCAGTAATCTTAGATAGAAAAATGTGCTAATTATTGATTAAAATTTTTGGACAGATCAGTGATAATACTGCATTTGTTGCAGAGAGATAAACACTTTATTACAAACATAAAAAGTAATTAGCTGTTATCAACAATCTCCGAACATGGAAAGAGGTTTGCAGTTTAAATCGTGTGACCATTTATGGTTGTTCTTACCGTCACGGTTTCAAAATGGAACGTTTTAAATTTCGCAGTTTCGATAGCTATTAAAATTTTACAACTTTTGTAAGAAGAGGTTGGCTGACCTTCGACGCCTAATATTTCTGGTCGAAATTAAAAAATTGCTTGAAAATCTCGAAACGATGTAGTTGCGCAGCGAGGGAAACGAGCAAGTATTATTTGTATGCGCACTGATATATTTAACCGTGACCTGGCGTCCGGGCAGTTTTTTAATAACTCAGGAGTGGATGAAGATATTCACATCCTGTCATTTACATGTCATTGTTACAATATAAGCCTTAACTATGCAACCCACCCATAGGGTATGGCATGCCCCTTTAACGAGAGGACCCCTCAAATTTTGCGACCTTGTGAAAATGCGTTTTACTTATATCTCAAAAAGCAGGCCTCATATCAAAAAATGAAGCAGGTCTTTTATCTTCGCCTGGATAACATCTGCAACAGTGTTGACCAACACTTTCTGTCATACTGGCGGATAGAGATAGGGGCACCAAATGATATCCGAAAAGAATAACCCTTTATATCATATTTTTAAGCTAATCGTTAATACAGTATTCAATTTAAAAGTTTTCGGAGTCGCTAAAACAATGGAGTGATTCATATGGACGTTTTGGAATGGTACCATATCCCCAGGGATTTTCCCCTACAAACTATCTATGCATGATTTTGTGGCTTCCAATCTACTGTTGTATTTTGTTGCATCGGCTATTATAAAAGCATTCGAGGATGCTGAAAACGATAAAATGATTCTTTTGAGTGCATCTGTTTCCAGTGTTCGCTTTTTGGGATGGTACTTCATCACCGGGACCCCCTCAAAAAATTAATGCATGAATGATTTTCAATTTACTGCTATATTTTTATCTATCTGCTATTGCAGTATTCGAGCATGCTGAAAATCATGGAGTGATTCGTTTGAACGCATCTATGACCAATGTCCCATTTTTTAAACAAGAACTATGTCGTGGTTTTCAGTATACTGCTGTATTTTACACAATATTCCAATAACGGTTCCCAGGAAGCTGAGAACGACGACACACTTGAGACACCCCTTGAGATATGCATGATCTGATGATTTTCAACCTAATGTTATAATTTGGTGCACTTCTGGTTATAATGGCTTCGAGGATATCGAAAACGATGAGACGTTTCATTTGAATGTATCTGCGACCATGCCGCTTTTGACATGATATTGCATGCTCTGGGACCATCTTTGATCTCTGCATGATTTTATGGTTTCAATTTAATGCTATAATTTGTTAAATCGATGAGGTCTTAGGGACTGCCAAAAATAATCAATTGGTTCGTTCAAAGGTATCTGTGATAATAAACGTCGCTCAGTTGCAGTGATACCGCACAATGGTGTGTTGAACAACCTTCTAGTTGTGTTGAGGAAAATGAAATGTCCTTTTCATTATTTTAATACGAAAAATACTCGTACTATAGATTAAAGTTTATGCCAGACACAAAGCTATCAGGAAACTTTTTAACATATCAAGGTAAAGTGCGTTTATCAAAGGTAACGGAACAACTAAGACTTACCACAACTAGGTTGTTATTCAGCGGTTGAAAAAGACAACACAAAATAGGGGCTGTCTCTTCGATTATGCGAATGCATTCACCTGAAAGCAACAAAAATAATTACAGTATATAATTTACAGTAAACAGTATTGGTAATTTAACGAGTTTGGACTGAATGACGAACATATAAATAAATAACTTAGTCATACAAATTCTGTGCGGCTAATATGCTAATAAGATAATTTTTGCACAACAAGCATGTTATGTTGTAATAGCAGAAAACTAATATCATGTGAATAGACTAATAATATCGTTGCTCTATCATACTTAAAATGTTTCAATTTCCGGTTTCAAACTTTGCTGGTCACAATCTGGACTACGGATAGTGTCTGATGCCGTGGAGGAACAACCATAAAACACTGCCAAACAAAAAACTTATGAAGTATATAGTAGACCTTATTTTTACGACAGATATTTGCCTCGAGCATTTAAAAAATTATATTCCTGATCCGGCCTAGCGTTTAGAATGAGCTTCACATAAACGCTTTAAATCGGTCGACAGTGTTCAAACTAGGTCAGTTATAACTGGCTTCTCCAAAGTGGGGGTGGCATTTCTTGTTGCCCCCCGGCAAAAAACGAATGCTCCTCGCGTGTGGTCCTCGGGCGCATTTTTGGTCCCCACCGGGCAAAAAGCCACCTGGCAAAATTTTTGCTTGCCGTTAAAACACCCCCAGATAAAATAAAAACAATTGACAAAATTTTTTTACAAAAATACCTATCTAAAGTTAAAAATTTGAGTAATTTGAGCAAAAAAATTGATTGAAAAAATTGGTTTTAACCTCAATATAGACGTTTTTGCAGCGGTTCTGAGGCTACTAATTAACAATTTTAGAGTTTTAACTGAAAAATATTAAATTTTAGAAATTTTTAAATTTCGACCCCTCTGGACCAAGTTCATGCCCCCTGACAAAATCCGGCGCCCCCATTTCCAAACCAGGGTGTTTCCAGTTCACGCCCCCGGCAAAATTTTCAGCCAATAGAAAAGCCAGTACAACAGCGACTAATGGTGATGGTTATTTTAATGCTAACTGACATTATTTTCTTCTTACTAACGAGTAGGTTACCCCGAGATAACCAAAGGACTACAGCATGATCGCATTTCCCAGCATAACATGCCAGACCACGAAACGCACAAAAATTCTAAATCGCTTTGGTTCAATGGTTTACCTGAATTTGCGTTCCAAACACGAACGCTGGCATCGAGCGAACACGTTACAATCAAATCATTCGAGCTTGACCACACAAAATCTGAAACAAATAACAAAGGCAAATTAGTAGCTTTGGACACAATGTGTTAAGTGTTCCATTTTAACATAATGGGCTTATATATTTTCCGAAAGCTTTAGTTACTTTTCCAGCCACTCATATACTTAGCTTTTGAAGCGTAAGAATCTGTGTGTGTAGAAAACTAAATATAGATTTGAATATGTAACCTACTTTGATGCTACCACCGAACAAATTTTTAACCTATTTCAAACAGCCTTTAGCCGCATGTTGAACTCCGAATTGTTTTAAACAGCTAAATCTTTAGGAAAACATGTCATTTAAACTAACCCATTATGGATTACGCTAGTGAAAGTTCCATTACTTGACTTAGCAAACATGGGACTACAACCGACATGGAACCACTTACATCAAACTGGGCTATACAAACTACATGTTTCACGAAATTTTTGCATAGAGAATACAAGACGATGAAGCTAAAACTGTGACTGCCATACACGATATTACTAAATTCTTCTCATATATGCATCGTCTGCAATAACTGTACCGTCTGAGCAAAAAGTGTATTATGAAAATTTTGTAGAAGTGTATGTCACTTAGTCATAATCATGTACTTTTGCCTTATCTTAAATCCGTTGACGTGGCCGCTTTTCGGCCTATCTTCCAACGATACCACATGACTATGACGGAGTGTCATACTCTTCTACAACATTTTTAGCACAAACACTTGGCATGAGCAGCTGAGTTGTTGATGATAAACTTTTGTTTAACCGTACAATGGTCGATCATACACTTACTCAAGTGTTCTACGATGATGTGGTCGTTTGTTGGCTAATCTGATGATAACCATAAAAGACCTCATTATGCCAAGGTGCTATCGGATTGGTTAGAGGTTCCAAATATGGAATGGTTACAAACTCTTTTATGTTGAAATAATCTTTGATAGAATGTCACTACTTTCATGAAAAATAGTAGATTTTTGTAAATATCATGCAACCTATACGTATCCGGTGAGGGATATGAGAACAAGATATTATCACATAAAATCACGACAAATTAATCAATTTGTTCTCATCAACCTGTTTCAAATACCATCCTCGCTATGCTCGCTGCATAGTTACGTTTACAATGCTTTCGCAACTGCTTTCTTCTTTATAATAAAGACGTGATTATATATATTTTATATCTTATATATTTCTCTGCATAGATACAGTTAAATTGATCAGACTGTCACCTTGTCTATTTAATCTCCATGACTCGCATATGTAACAAATTAGATTTGACGTAGCCGTTCTGTGCCAATGCATCGAGTGGTCATTTTTTTCGAACTGGTACGTGGTGAGATGAATTTCATAGATCACAGCAAATGTTTTTAATTCGACACTTAGATTTAATTGAGAAAGCACAGTATTGTACAGCTGTCTCTAAACATAGTACTACTGTCTCTAAACATAGTACTGCTGTCTCTATTATAGGATTTATATAATTGGGTTCAAACCATGGTTGCTTGTATAATATGAATATATGAATCTAAAAAGACTAAAGTTTCACGAGGAGAGATTATAATGTAGTTTACGCCGTAATAGAGATTTTGTCATACGATATATTGTACAAGTGGTTATAAAAGTGTATTAAAGGGTCAATATTAAATTTATAGCTGTAACTGCTATATTATTTATATTTTTATTATAGTTTCCATTTTTATAAAGCTGGACACTTCATTGACATACGACAGTTATTCTTTCTATTGTGACAACAAATACAATATGCCTAATACTTCTACTCCTGATGGTAATTGTATATTTTATTTAATCCAGATTTAAAACTGGCAATAAATTGTAACCTGTCCAAATGGTTATTTGGCTACGGGGATTCTTTGAGGGTATTGGTTCTCTTGCAACAACCATTTTAGCGGTTAAGCTGAATAGTAGCCACAGTATCGCACATGTTTATGTGCAGGAGTACAACAAGGTGTCATAATCTTGTACTATTTTCATCACAAACTCTGTATGTTCAACTTCATACGACTAAAACTCATCATCACATCCATAAACAGGGCTGTAGCCAAAAAGCTATATTGATATCGATTTATTGTAATATTTCAGTAGTTTCCAATTTGGTTCACTTACCCGTAATTCCTTGTGAATGTCCGCGTAGCACCGCCGTAAAGCTCGATTCATTTGGCCGATCTGAGACTTGACAGAGCGATAACGTTCCGTCGAGCGATGCGATTCCTAGACGGCGGTGTTCGTCGTTAGCCCATTTAATTCGTGAAACTGAAATAAATCTTGATGCTCTGCAGTGAGTCGAAAGTCACAGTTTAATTGGAAAATAGAACAAAAAATATTAATAATATTTGGAGCTAGCTAAGCGATTAAAGTATAAAATAAACAATATTTGAATCGTTGAATAGTAGCCGTGAAAGTTGGATTTTGGAACTGCATTCGCAATCGGCTGAACCCAATAAAAAGAAACTATCGTGAACTTCTTGCCATCGTCACTAAGTTTCAAGTTTGGGCAATGTTGTATACGCAATTATGGTGCTTCTGTCATACACTTCAAACTAATGTAGTAGCAATGAGTGAATTAATGTTTGGTGTGACCTAAGTTTTCAACACAACGGTTAGAATTGAGATATAAATATCGCAATCGTTTTTGTTAATTTGGAATTGTATTCATTTCGTCAACAATCATGCCACAACATCCCCAAAATGCTAGCCCTTCTCCCACGAGTCCCCTATCAAGCCACCGGTCTCCAAAACATTTTCCCTTTTTCACCCATAGGCATGGGATCATCCCATCGAGGGGTACAAATTTGCTATATAACACTTTTTTGATGCGGCAGCTGTTTTTAAGATATAAGTCAAACTTTAAACATAATTTTATATGCCATACATAATAAATAAAAATTTCAAAATTTAGACTAAATGAGTTTCCAGTTTGTCAGTTATAAACGATGGGTTAGAAGTATTTAACCGACTAACAACGGTTGCTTTATCGTTTTAAACAGAGCTTGGTTATGTCGAAGCCCCTGTGGGACGTTGCAGGTGTTTACAAATGGTAAACTTTGACAATATTGCTTTTTTAATTTAGTTTTACGTAGACGGATGAATGGGTCCACAGATTTTTAGCTTTTTATAGGACGAAAGCAACATCTGTATCTGTGCGCATCCAACCCAATGGCACGTGGTAGAGACACACAACTTTAAAAAATGGCAGATACGTTTGGGAAACTTTGATCCCGTGTAAGTGGAAACACAGGCCTACATAGTTTTATGTGTTAGGAATGACCATAACGTTGCCATAATGCAGTGCTGATGTACTATTGCCTTTCCGCTGTTTAAAATGACCTGATAAATCTATAATTGTAACTTTGAAATAGTCAGTATAGCAGACTTTGTTTCACCCGCGGCTGCGACGAGACACCATGTTGTACCCTTTTGTTTTTGTAAGAAGGATCTCGGGTAGATATAGTGAAGGTAAATCTAATCTTGATATTATCTCCTTGACCAATAAAGTTTTTATTAGCAAAGCTTCTAGTTCATGTTAATTTTACAAGATGTTAATTTTTGTTATGCGGGATCTACTGTATGACGTGCATGTACAGATGGTTAAAATTAAAAGTTTTGGACTATAAAAACCGAACAGTTTCAAGTTTGCTCATTTTAAAACGAGACATTTCAAAATGACCAAATCCGAATGAGTTTGGCTTAATTTGACTACAAAACTGTGGGCTTAAAACGAGAGTTGCAGCCATTGCGGAATTTCGTTATTACTCAAAATATCACCAACGAACTAAGCTTGATGTATGAGTCGTATATTTATGGTTATTGACTATTTTTAGACGTTAATTTAGAGAACAAATTATATTCTGGTAATGCACCTATAGTTTGATCTGGAACGTAGTTTTTGGCCCTAAATTAATTCGAGCCAATTTCCTTTTAGTTTGACCGTTTTAGAATGACTCGTTTTAAAACAAAAAATCTCCAACCGGTCGGTTCTGGCACTCCAAATCAAAATGACTTTAAATTTTCAACGTCTATTTGGGCACACATCTTGCAGTAGTTCCGAGTTACAAGAAAATTATTGCGCTATGCACTTACTAGCGCCAGAATGCTGCTCGAACACGTTGTGCACCCCTGCGAACGAATAGTTCTCACCGAGTGATGTATTGCCTACCAAAGCCCTAAAAATTAAACCAGATTAACTGACAACCAGGCACAAAAATATAAATAAACAAAAGAAAACTACGGTATAAAAATATAAATAAACAAAGAAAACTATCGCATGATTAAAACAATTGGTTTAAAACATATTTTGCACATACAGTAGATCTAGTCTTAAAACGGGTTATCACAAAACCTAAACAACACCAAATTACAGCTAAGTCAGTCTTCAAATGTCCAACATAAAAGTGAAAATATTATAGTCTATATCGTAAGACAATAACTCACCTGCTAGCCTCCGCATCCACTGTTGGAACAATCTTTTTAGTGTCCAAGACGTCACCCTAAAATATGTATATCGTAAGACAATAACTCACCTGCTAGCTTCCGCATCCACTGTTGGAACAATCTTTTTAGTGTCCAAGGCGTCACCCTAAAATATATATCGTAAGACAATAACTCACCTGCTAGCTTCCGCATCCACTGTTGGAACAATCTTTTTAGTGTCCAAGGCGTCACCCTAAAATACATATATCGTAAGACAATAACTCACCTGCTAGCTTCCGCATCCACTGTTGGAACAATCTTTTTAGTGTCCAAGACGTCACCCTAAAAACGAAATAAAGACAGCTTTGTATACAAGATCGAACGAAATTGAACACGACACAAGAACAAAACGACACAAAATGCGTTAATTGCTTTGCAAGCAGCTCTAGCTCTTCCTCTTCCAATAAGAATAGTATGATGTCAACCTCTAGTTGTCAGCTATGAGAGTTCAGCCGTTCATCACGTTATTGAACTAAAATCAAGTTATTGCGATTTCGATCTAACTAAAACTCATGTTTATTAACAATAACCTGGCAAGATTTATTTGCTGCAAAACTGTGACGTAGCGACGAAGCGGCATTGGGGGTCCATAGCACCCCCAATTTTTTTCTATCATTTTGGACAAAATTGAATTTGTATAAGAAAAAATTGTTATTTATGCAATGAGCTGTGTGTACACATTGTAGTCAAGCCTGAACTGCCCGTTTTGCTTTCTGTATCAAGTTTATTTATGTTCAATGTTTCAGTTGTCACTTTAATATCACCTACATAAAAATCGCAATAGTTGTATTGAATATTGCAGAACATTGCGGAACTATTATAAATAGATAGATAACACTTGGGTACAAAAAATTAGCTGTGTAGAGGCAAGAATATGCCTGCTACACGGTCCCAATCTAATTAGATCAAAATCTGAGGAATTGCAGGACTAATCTCACTGTTTTCTTTCACTACTTTCTCACTATTGCCTAGGTGGAAACGAGTAAGTTCCAAAGGATATTTACTTTATATGCTTCCTGACATCAGGCACACTGTTGCAATTGGAAGCAACGTATTTTGATGTTTCTTCTGCATTACAAGTCTCACAAAGACTGCTCTGAACCATTCCCAGCTTGCAAGTGTTCAGCTGATCTTGTCCGTTGAGCAGCAAAACAGCCGATTCAAGTATGGGCTCGTAGAATTTCCGTAAGTAGCTCTGCCAAGATTTGTCACACGCATTGCAGACGGCTTTCAGTTGGCTACAATCCCATATAGATTCCTGCCTGGTGAAAAGCTCCATAGCAGCATGTTATTACATCAGATCTAGCGAACTTATCGGAGAGCCAAAGACAAGGTTTAGGGCCAACAAAGTAGCGGAGAAAGCTCTACCCTGCCACTTCATCCGATCTCTCATTCCTATAGAAACCAATGTCCTGGTATCTATCTTAGTGTCACTAAGTGGTAATCACAATGCAGTTTAATAGTTTCAATGCATAAAATAATTACGTAATTTGGTTCAGACTGTTGGCGCTGTCAGCGTCAAGAATGCACCTTTGTCGTCATTGTTGACGCAAATATTTTCATTCTTTCAAGCTGTTTAGTTTAAGTGACTGAGAACATGCATGTGTGGCGTTAACTATAACCTGGAAGACTGATGTCAGGCTACCTGCAAAGATATAGTCCGGCCTGTCTGGATCAATATAGACTCCAGCTCCAGGACCTTATCGGTCATGCAAACCCAGACGTGATCAATATGTGTGACAATTTCTAGTGTAGACAGACTATACGTTGTTCTGCGCCCAGTCTGGAATGTCTGGGATAAGCGTTGTCCAAGGGCATGAATCAACATGCTATTTAAGCGTCATATCACTGGATATAGTAAGCATGGGTATACTCTCACCCATTATGGTTTATTCACAAATGACCACTATTTTATTCGTTGGTAGTCCATAATCCACATGTTTTCAATCTGTGGTAACTTAAAAAGGATGCACCTATAATAAATTGTTGCTTCAATTGGTGGTATTCCAAGTAATGCTAGTGTACCCATTGTTAAAACAACTCTCGTAGCTCCTGTAATCAACAAGATCACAAGTCGAGCAGGGAATAACCGGAACCGAAATTTGCCGGAACCGGAACCAGCAACCGGATCCGGAACCGGAACTTGGTCTTCGAAATTTATATATAGTAAAACAGATAAACGAAGAAATCAAGGTATAGTGGATTTAAAATGCATTAAAAATAACTTTTACATTAAACTTAATGTATTGCGGTGGTATTATTGCCTTTCTGAAACTTTAAAGAGACTGAGGAAGCTAATAATGTTTATTTATTGATCAAATATATCGATTTTTGGACACCCAGAGCAAAAAATGCCTTCCACTATACACCATTGCGTATACTGCGTCAAATCGAATATGCTTACAAAGCTTGGAGCGTAGAATACACACTTTCGCTCTGTCTCCAGTCGCCTTCCTTTACTACACATACGTTTGTTACATGTTCTTCTGTAGGAAACTTGAAATTATTGGTTTATATGATTCTAAGAGAAAATAATAGATAGAAGGTAATTTTCTGATCAGTGGTCAGGGACACTGTTTAGGCTATCGTTGGACAAACAGTGTCCGTCAGTTAGATCATAATGATGATAACTTTATAATCAGAATGCTATAAATGAGACACATTGTGATGCTGCTCGCACAGTTTCAATAAATTCCGTTCTTTGCCAAGAAATCAGTTTCTAACTGCGTTGCAGATAACGTTAGTTTACTTCAATTTAGACTGATTTACCAAGTTTACAAGCGCATTGGCGGGTTCTTGAAGCAATTTATATTAGCCAAGCATACCCTAAGTACTTCTGCGTAAGCCATACTCTGTTACCGAGTTGGACCGGTTTAATTGAAAGGTATCCCACAGACTTTTGGATGTGTAAAATAGCTGCTACAAGCATCGACGTGGCTTTGATTTGTTAACAAACTCCTGCAAGTTATGATGAAAAATTTCAACTGAAATTATGTGCCCTACCTACGTTTCAAACGTCAAATTGTTTAGTTAATCTTTTCTTTTGCTTGGTTGTATTGGAGCTTGATCATTGTATAATATATATTACATTGTTTGGATCACAGATGAAGCAAAAAACGTGGAAAATTTCAAAGAAACTTTTCAAATCGGTATTCCGGTTCCGGTATGGTTTTTGCCCTTTGCCGGAACCGCAACCGGAACACGATTTTTGCCGGAACCGGAATTCCGGTTACTCCCTGAAGTCGAGGTACGCAACGCAAGATAGCTTCCTCTTGAAAAGCGTTAACCTAGAGCAATGCCACCAGACAAGTCCTCCATAGCTTGTTGCTGTTGGAACGATGATTTTGTATTACGCAGCGATATACATAATAATTATGTATGCTTAATTACCGTAATTAATTGGGGCTTTGCTAGACCGCGCCGAGCACGCAATTCTGGAGGCCACAAAACTCCCACACTCTAAAGATGACAATAATTACAACTTACCTCAAGCGTTAATTGACTGTTACTTCGCATACTCAACGATCGACTACGGATGCTCCTGAAAAATACAAAGGAAACTGAAACAGAGCTGTAATACTGACTATCGTTACGAGCATATTGGTTGAAGTTGGCCGAACAACAAAATGACACCCTCCTAATATTTAGTAGTTCACTAATAGCTAGGTATTTCTTCCACAAAAAATGTGAAATTAGTGTTGTCAAACGCATTGTAACTGTTACTTGAGGCCATGAAATTAATTTATCACTATTTATTCAAAAAGTTTATTGCTGCTATTTGTGCCAGAGACTCCGGTAAAGTTTGTCGTTCTTCAAATTTCAATCATTTAAACAAAATAAATTTGCGTAACCAGCTTTAGCCGTCTCCAGAGCGTAGTCGGGCAAGAACTACCTTTTTAAAAATAACAAAACAGTACAGTAGCTGATAAAGCGTGTAATAAAGAAATTGCAAGCAGCAGACTTTACAGCCACGTGATTAATTGTAAAAAACGTAAACAATTTAATTATTTGCAAAAAACGTAATTATTTGCCAAAATTTGAAGTTAAAGCTCAGCCTCGACGTTTTCTATCTCACATACAACCAGGAATGCAAACTGCCAAAGTACCGCTTGTTGCATTCTTAGCGTGAGTGCCCCGTACTTTTAAGTTTAAACTATGCTTTAAACCAATCAGCCACCATGATCAACTCAAGCCCAATGAGAGAAAAAAGACTTTTTCGACAGTTGAGGTATTCGTTCCCCACTTACAGTACCGAAAGCAATAACGCTATTAATATGTCTGCAAGATCAAGAAATATCAAGATTAACATCTCGGTCACTGTACTCGTAGTCGTAGACCTTGTCTTGGACAGAAACCAGAAAACCCTTATATCTTAATACTACTTCGTTGTTTATTGGCCCAGTGCCAATATTAATTTGGCCCACATTATTTGGGAACCACCTTCAGTTCATGATCGCCACAGCAACTAGCACTAAACAGCAAATTGGAACTACTTTAACATGGCAATACTAAATGTGTTGTCACTTCTTCAGACAATAACCACGTTCGCGTTAGGCCAACTTCGCCACTCCAAGCCAAGCTTATCCCACAATGCTCGTAATAGCACTCGTGCATAGGCTACTATCGTTGGCACACATAGCCATGTCATGAAAAGGCCGTATTATATTTTCTTGGATGGTTAAAATCAAATAATTTCTTCTGTCACCTTTGACAATCTGGCATTAAAATTAAGCTAGCTTCGGCAGGCAAAATGACACCAAGAGTTCATGACGAACCATTGAAGCAGGATGCGACAATGTTGACACGCTACATTATATACGCCGAGGGATGATTTGGTCCAATTTTGCATCATTTGTCCCATTTGTCAGCGGTGGGGGAGAGGACAAGCTTCCGACTTTTGCCCTGTCCCTCTAACTTTCGTCCCAAATTCCAACCAAAACCTTGGATCGGAAAGGAAGCAAAAATCTGGAACAAAAGTTGGAGGGACAGAACGCACCCACGGCCCAAAATTGGGACAAACGACGCAGTTTTTGTAGCAGTATTTGATAGCTGTAAGAGATAGGTTTCTCAAAAATATTGCATTTCATTTCAGAAATCGTCAATTTCGGATTAGACTTTGATTAAATATAATTTTTCACTCACTATGTTGATTTTGCATATAAAGTAAATCGGAACGAACAAAACCGTATACAAACATATAAAAATACCAAATGCGATGTGGTATGGCTAATATTAATGCTGTGGACAAATTCAAAAATCATATTTTCAGGGTAACACATAGCAGTAAATGCTATTGGCTTGATAAAAAATACCCAACATTTCCTGATTATGTACTACTACAACTGAACATTCAACCACTGTAAAAGCCATAAAATATGAGAGAAACATATAAACAAATCCTCCTGTTTTATCCCACTTTTCTGTTCCAACCTAAATAATCACTTTCATAGCACATTCAACCACTGTAAAAGCCATAAAATATGAGAGAAACATATAAACAAATCATCCTGTTTTATCCCACTTTTCTGTTCCAACCTAAATAATCACTTTCATAGCACATTCATCCCACTGTAAAAGCCATAAAATATGAGAGAAACATATAAGCAAATCCTCCTGTTTTATCCCACTTGTCTGTTCCAACCTAAATAATCACTTTCATAGCACATTCAACCACTGTAAAAGCCATAAAATATGAGAGAAACATATAAACAAATCCTCCTGTTTTATCCCACTTGTCTGTTCCAACCTAAATAATCACTTTCATAGCACATTCAACCACTGTAAAAGCCATAAAATATGAGAGAAACATATAAACAAATCCTCCTGTTTTATCCCACTTTTCTGTTCCAACCTAAATAATCACTTTCATAGCACACCCAAGCACTGTAAAAGCCATAAAATATGAGAGAAACATAAAAGCAAATCCTCCTGTTTTATCCCACTTTTCTGTTCCAACCTAAATAATCACTTTCATAGCACACCCAAGCACTGTAAAAGCCATAAAATATGAGAGAAACATATAAACAAATCCTCTTGTTTTATCCCACTTTTCTGTTCCAACATAAATAATCACTTTCATAGCACACCCAAGCACTGTAAAAGCCATAAAATATGAGAGAAACATAAAAGCAAATCCTCCTGTTTTATCCCACTTTTCTGTTCCAACCTAAATAATCACTTTCATAGCACACTCAAGCACTGTAAAAGCCATAAAATATGAAAGAAACATAAAAGCAAATCCTCCTGTTTTATCCCACTTTTCTGTTCCAACCTAAATAATCACTTTCATAGCACCCAATCTTACCCGTCAGACGGCACCGGACCATATCTTTGTGCAAGAAGCTGACTTCGAAGACGCAAGTATTGCTTTAATGTTACTGGATCGCGCTACAAATTAAAAACACAAAGCAGTTACTCAATGACCAGCTAATAAGTCAAAATACAGAATGTGAGCACATGAAGCACAGCCAAACAAATCACTTTAGTGTTTACTACGAAGCTCAGATTCAAGATTATTTCACAATTAGTAGATTTTTGGAAGTCATTTTCATAAGTGTAAGCAATTGGCAGAAAGCTATTTTATTAAAAATGAAATCCACATTGTATATCATCTCTGAAAGCGATTTTTTTCTAAATTTTGATCCGCTGAAACAAAAAAGCAAACTAGGTTTAATTAGGTAAAATGAGTTGTTCCACCTGACATGATATTTCTTGACACAATGTATATGAACGCTTAAGTGGAATGAGATAGGGTAGATAGGGATATAACGATAGTTTTATGAAATAATATCCTATATAAGCCACAAATTGTATGCAAGTGCATAAATACGTAGCATACATTTTAACTAATATATACAACACAATTTTAGTATAAAACACTACTGATGTATAATTCACTGAACGAATGGCAGTGAATGTTTGCGTTTAGCAAACGAACGAAAATAGAGAAGACCAGATGGAGGTTTGGTAGTTACTGGCGGCAGGCTAATCGAAATGTCTTTTGAGGAAAAAGTATTTTGTCCGTGGAATTCATAATCATTAGCACGTTGTCCGATTACGGTCCGTGATGACTCAAAATGTGCGCCAACCTAATCCGACCATGTTTTGCACTCCTTTTGGTCAAAAACCCCCAGTTTTGGGCCATTTTACGTTATTGAGCGGAGCTCGGCGAAGCCGAGCGAAGCGTTTTTATTTTCTGTCTGGGAGTAAAAAGGTCGATGTCCGTCCGTTCGTTCGTTCGGTCCGACGGATCTAAGAACCACTGAACCGATTTTAAAAAACTTTTTGTTTGAAAGCCCATCATGTCAGAGTGTGCACCTGATATTTGGGATTAAAAATTTTTGAGTGGTTTTATTAGTATTAGCTAATTATATAGTTAAGCTTATGAAGCTAAAATAGAGAATTTTGCAATATTTGTGTTATTTATTGAAATAGAATCGTTTCGATCAAACCATTATAGGGTTTTTTGGGTCGAAGAATTCAAATATAATATTTTTACCAATGATAAAGCCCTATGCAATGTAGTTATTTGAAGAACATAAAATCGAGTACATTCGTAATGCCACAGCCCAAGCTCCGCTCACAAATGTAATTCCACTACCGACTAGTTTAACATGTGAATTAGCAAAATTTCATTGCAACATCTACAACTCGTCATCGCGCTGGGCGATATTGACAATTTTTATGTGGTGCGATTTAGGGTCCGCATATATTGCTGTAGACAGTTGTTGGTATGTCCCCCCGTTGCCGAGCAGGGTTGAACAACAACGTTTTCAAGTCAAAATTGTGCCAAATTTAGATGTTATCGCGCATAACTTGGCAAAAGCTGAGCCTATTTGGCTCAAGGTTTCTCAGCACACATGTCCTTACGTGGCTTGCTAATGGTATAAATATTTTTGTGATATCATCTTCTTTCATTGAATTAGAGGGTGAAAACTCTGCATGTATTGATAAGATTAGCAGCATAAATCATGATGTTGGAAGGATGTTGCTGTGATAAGTGCTGCGAATGAGCTGACCATGCAATGGTGCATGCGGTACCATGTGATACGCAGTCAGCCAGTCAGTTAACTCCAACGCGATGTGTATCAGGTGTTTAAACGAACGTGTTGTGTATCAGGTATTTATGCGAACATCATGTGTATCAGGTCTTTAAACGCGTTTCTGTCTTCTGCCAGGTTGCAGAAGTGTTGCAACCAGCCAGAACGCCATTGCCTTGCATTCCCACGGAATGTTCGTTTCGCCTCAGAGCATTGATCAAAGTCTTTGTGTACTTGCTGTAGCCATGTTCGTTTCACTCAACCTGTTCGCTCCACCATTCATCGCATTTTTAAAAATTACCTACTTGAACCATGTAACCAACGATGAAGTTGAGGCATTGAAGCTCCGTCCTTATGCTCAGAAGAGATAAAGGTTCGACGTCTTGCGGCACCTAGGACACGTGTTACCTCGGCATCCTAGCTTCACTCCGAGACGTATTTTATTTCGAAACCCGGCTGCTTCCTAGAAACGACCAGCCAGGAGGGTTAAATTCACATAACAGCGACTTATTCAGAAAGATCTGGTCCCATTACGCCTGCACCTTGAGAACAGGACATGACCGACCGAATAGATATCGCTACTGGCTCACATCGTATCTAGGAGAGCCCAGTATTCAGAAGTGGTGCTTTGAGGACATCGTAAAAGTAGTCAATTTTGAGGAGCCTCTATAAATAAAACAAATCAAGGAACTGTGGTCTTGAAGTACGATATAGATGTGACATCCTGACAACCGGTGCCCCATCAAAAACAGTATGACGTGCTGTTGCATCAATCGAACCACACGCTGTATCGACGACAGGTAACTATCATTTTTGGCAGTCCACAACACAGCCCCTCCCTGCACTGAGCACCCACTGTCGCTGAATTCAGCTTGATATGGCCTGAAATCGACGACCCCTGTATACTTGTAGTCCTTCTGTCGCCTCAATTCTGTGACACACTCCTGATCGACGCGTTGAAGCTCACTGTAACTAAGTCTCAGTTGCCCTACCATATTATGTTTAGGATGCTTCCAAGCGGCGGAAGCATTAGTAGAATGCAGTCACGGGTAAACGGTGTCGTCATTGAATCTGAAACATATGGACTTACACTGATCTATTATTACATAAATATTATGTCAAAAACCTCTTGATATAGTTTTAATAACAGCTTTGCGCTAGAGACTGTAGGAAATACCATACGAACAGTACAACGCTTTATAACTAACCCATTGCTTTGAGTTATCTCGCAACAGTTGGCTTCGCCGACGAATGTATTGCGTTCCTGAAACAAAGAAAATTATGAAATTAACAAAAATTTATTCATTGGGTTGCAAATCCTAGGTGAAATCACATATTAATTCACCCGGCGCTGCTGTGTTAGTTTGAAGAGCTTGACGCGTATGTGATAGGAAAGCATTTAGAACTACTTAAAATCACTCCCCGCCGGTACTGGTTGTGTGTCCATGACATATTTCGCATAATCGGCTCCACAGATCATGACCACAGTTGAGCTGATTTCTCGTTGTACGAATTGAAACGAGCGAGCAACAATTTGTATAGGGTACTACATTTACAACGACTTCCAAATGAAATCAGTTTTAAACACAAGAAAATTTCAGCAATACGCACGGGCAACGTCATGATGGTTTTTAGCATATACCCAAAGCTGTAGGACCTTGTTTCGTTCTACAACCAAAACCACGGAAACTTTTAAAATTACCTATCACAACATTCAAGAAAAAATACAGTCGCGGCCAGAAATATGTGCAAAACAATCGATCGAAATCACACGAAGTTTCGATCAATTTCGATTTTTGCGCAACTAAGTAAACTTTGAATTTATATAATTTCTATTTTCGATTAAACGAAATTTCGGTTTATTTCGATCGATCAATTGAGGTTAAACGAAATTTCGGTTGATTGCAATTTCGATGGTTTTCGATTGCACTTATTTTCGAAACTAATATAGTAATAGTTTTAAGGACAATTTTGCATGTATGACCGCTCTTTAGCACAGGACGTATTAAGATGCACAAAAACCATTGCTTTTATCACATTCTGCAATATCCAAAACATAATAATTATATCCCTAGTCTAGCTATCTAGTTAAAAGAATTTGAAAAATAATATGGCTAATTATGGTGCCAAAATTCTGTAGCAAATCTGCTTTAAACCAAAACAACGAAACTCTACGTATTAGCCCAAAATTTGCAGTACCATCCAAAAATAACTGTCTCTCGCGAATCGCTCAACAGACCGAAAAATCACTATATAGACTACTTTTGATGCCATGTGCCAAACTACCAGGGATGTCATGGAAATGGAAATTTCCATGGAAATGGAAATTGTTTCAGGACGATGGAAATTTCCATTTCCATATGGAAATTTTCTGGCATTACTTAATTCTTAAGAACTTGGTATGCTTTGGTCCGCGGTGAGCCAGATCTCACTACCTAAAGAAATATTAGGCATCCCCATCGCCTTAGGGGCCACACCCGCTGAAATAAGTTGAAAAGAATTGATGATGTATGGAGCACGAAGATGATGTAAATAAGGATAGCACAAAATTGTCACTGTGGTACACGGTGAGTCTCTGCTCACTACCCGAACGTATTCTGGGTATCCCCATCGCCGTAGGGGCCGCGCCCGATAGCCGTTGACAAGCCGCCACAGGCTCCGAGATCTGCTGCTAGATACAAACTTGTCTCTAATTTCCAGCAAGAAATCGAAGTTTCAGATATAAACAGCATCTCTGATTTCCAGTCTCGAAGATACCATTCCGTCTCTTCGGAAGCTAGGTACAAAAGTACAAACCGTTCCCTAGATTTAAACTATCTATATTGCCATGATACTAACCGGTCTCATGGCGGTATTTGTTAGTTACCTAATAAAAAACGGTAAACTTGTTAAAAATACTTACATTAAAAATCGAGCAATCCACCGATCCCAGCTGAAAATTCGTTGATAATATTAGCGATGGAACCCGCCGCTTTCTTGGAAATATGATAACCATCTTTGCGAAATATAGTCTTATCCGGAACGTCTTTACTGAAGTACAGCCAGGTGGTATCAAGAAATACAAAGTTATCGATACAGTCGTTGAGTTGTTCAAATAAACTGTTGATTTTGTAGGCCGCCTGACCCTCGCGTCTGAACTGTTGATACAGTAATGGGACATTGGGCTGTATTTTTCGTTTTCTCCATCGAGGGAATAGGAACTTTGGAGGAAACGGAATTGGAATTGGAACAAAAATTGTTCGTGAATGAGTGTTGCATATATTCTCGATAGCGCGGCGCAAAGGTTTAAGTGTTGTTGGTAAGTTTCTGGGAACTTTTTGACGGCGACATTTATTAGTACGACGATTAACGACAGCCTGTGTATTAGCCAAATCATTGACTCCCGCATAAATAAAGACGACGTTGTGATACGGAAAAGAGTCAACGTTTCCCCAAATTTGAAATAATCTTTTACTGGAAAAGGTTATAGACGAAAAAGATATGCGAGCACGAATAAATTTTAAGTTTGAATCTCCGATTAAAACAGCGGTCATACTGATATATGTTTTGTTAAAAGCAGGCAATGAAAGAAACAATGAAACAACAAACAAAATGTTAAAAAGTAGAGAAATGTTGTTTGTATTATGGGAATATTTTGGAATGGGAATATTTTGGAATGGGAATATTTTGGCAGTGTGTTTGTATAAAAACGCAAAAGAATAAATTGGTCCAATAATTTTTTGTTCAGTTGGCTGCTTTCAATTACATGCAAACCTTTGTGTTGTGCCTATCTCAAAGCAGTGTGCTTTTGAAATGTATTTTATAGATGTAGAGAAAGGAGTTGTTCAAAGGCGCATAAAAGGATTGACTGCAGAGTTTACTGATTTACCAAAGGGCTTGAATCATAAGCATGACGAGGGCATTAGAGCGATAAAACTTATGCCAGAGGAGAAGCTCGCACCGTTTTAGCCTGTAAATTTTGCAGTAATTGTTTCGTTTGGTACAAGCTTATAAAAGAGAGATGGGTAAATCAAAGCGCTATTTCCTCAGTCAAAGTGCACCAGAAGAGTTGCCATAAAAGTAAAGGGTTGACTTCAATAAAGATTGCGTTTTATTGACAGATTGACAGATGGCGCAGATTGACGACATCGTGCATCTTCTGCCGAAGGCAAAAACCGCTTGGAGGAATCATGTTGCTGTGTTGGTGTCAGAGCACCCTACAGTTTCAGTGAAGGCCTGCGCTGAAATTGCAACTTCATGTGCAAACTACACAGCACAGTACACTCATAGAACTAGAACTTTAAGAAACTTTTCTATTAGCAGAAATTACGTAACTGACGGCGTCTTGCGGCAGGGTGCAGAATCTCATCTAAAATTAAGAAAATTGTTTGCCCTAGCGGCCACAAGCAAAAATTGGGGTGTGTCTAGCATCCTTGATTCCTGGTCCGGTCGACATGAACATAGGTATATATAGGTTTATATCTGAAACTTCGATTTCTTGCTGGAAAGTAGAGACAAGTTTACATCTAGCTGCAGACTGCCATGAGACCGGTTAGTATCATGGCAGCAGAGATTGTTTAAATCTAGGGAACGGTTTGTACCTAGCATCCGAAGAGACGGGTTGGTATCTTCGAGACTGGAAATCAGAGATGCTGTTCGAATCTGAAACTCCGATTTCTTGCTGGAAACTAGTGACAAGTTTGTATCTAGCAGCAGATCTCGGAGCCCGTGGCTGCTTGTCATCGGCTATAGTTCGCGGCCCTTACGGCGATGGGGATACCCAGAATACGTTCGGGTAGTGAGCAGAGACTCACCGTGGACCACAGCGACAAATTGTGCTACTTTTATGTACATCATCTTCGTGCTCCATACATCGTCAATTATTCTTTTCAACTTATTTCATAGCTGAAATCTAGAATCTGATGTCGTGGAAATTTCTGTGGAAATTTCCATGGAAATTTCCACGATATTATCGTGGAAATGGAAATCCAAATTCCATTTCCATGACATCCCTGCAAACCACTGAAGGCCGACTATTTTCTGGAAATCGGGATTGTTAACTCTAAACCCAACGAAAAGAGATTAGATACTCGTGCTGGACTCTAGATAACCAAACCGTCGTATTCAGCCTATTGCAAAACTTATATAGACAACATGACCTGTGCGCAATAGGAAACCAAACAACTGAAGACAGGCTATATTCTGGAAATAATGTTCTTTAACACAAAAAGCATTGAAACCCCATGAAAAGGCATGAAATATGCATACTGGACACTAGATAGTCAAATCATTGTATTAAGCCTTTCATAAATACCTATATATAGATCATTATTGAAGCCCTGCGCGCAATACACAATTATTAGACAAATGAAAAAGCACTACATTTTGGAAATCAGGTTCGTCGACCGTAAACTCCTTGAAACCGCATGAGAAGATATTATAATATATATAATCAAGTTGGACTTTAGATAGCAAGCGCATCGTATCCAGCGTGATACATAACCTAATAGGCACATTGTGCGGTAAAAACAAGCAATTGAAAAATCGCTATTTCTGGCAAAGGGTCGACGAACCATATCCGGTCCCACAGCGGCCCAAGGTATTGTCCCACAAAAAAAATCTTGGTCAGCAAAGTTGTAGATCTCGATGAGTTGATTCGGCATGGAGGTCTACGATGCGAAGCCTGTGTGGCGAGATATGGGCTGCGAAACAGTGTACTCGTTCGGCGAAATTTGGCAAACAAGCCTTAAAAACCGTGTTTTTGCCATTTTGAAAATGGCATCGCACCTGAAGATGACATCGCAGCTGTTCTGGTTCAGCTAAAGCCACATCGTCACCACTTTTGGTAACGAACAACACAATTAGTCCAAATTCGTCCATCCAAAAATGATTTATGAATGACAGCGATAGACAAAAAAGAAATTTTCTCAATGTTCCCCTAGCGCCTTCAGTGGAAACTCCGCTCGCTCCGTTTTCAATAAAAGTAGGAAAGGAATATGCCCATTACACGGTTTCACTCTAATTAGATCAAAATTTGTCGCAAACCGCAACGAACCTCACATTCTCTTAACTCTGCCTTGGCTGAAAAAGATGAGGTCCAACGCATCCAGACCATGATGGATGGGTATCCTAACTTCAGTGGCACTGCTACAACTGTGGTGTAAAGTTTCATCTACATCACAGGTCTCGCAAATACCACCCTGAGCTTATTGTCAGCTTAAAAATGATCGCTCAGATGATTGTGTCCAGTGAATAGCGACATAGCCAGATTAATGGACACAATAATCCCCCTTGAAGGAATTCCATAGTGAGGTTTATCATGACCTTATCTTTATGCATGATGGCCCCGACCTTTCTATGTGCTAGTAAATTTTTATGCCAAATGGAAGCGCATTTTCCAAGGGAGAATTTTGCAAATGCACTAATTTTAGTGCTATCCAATGCAACACCGATATTTTATAAGTAGTCTTCTAAGACAGCAAAGCTTTGGAGATGATTTGTTTCAACAGCGGAAACATGTTCATGCAGAACAGATAGAATTAGACATAGTTAATTTACCCATTGATATGCATGTTGTTTGTAATTGAGTTCGCATAAATCCTGCATTTTTCACGCAAATCCCTGCCTATATTTTTCTCCAGTATTTTTAGGATAACGTGGAAAAGACAGATGGGCTGTGATATTTTGGCTCATCATAAGCGTTTATTGCAGCTTTTGTAAAGAACACAGCTTCTGAAATTCTCCACTGTGGTGGAATGAAGCCAGGAATCAAAGATGCAGTAATAAGATTCACTAGCTTGAAGCGTAGCGGTAAACTGAACCTTTCAGTAACTTTTGGAATGAGAAGGAGACTTTTCCAAAGTCTGGAAGGTAAAGGGTAAAGGGGCGGACCATTGGCATTTTGCGACGTACCCTGGCAAAAAAGCCAATGTTTTTCCCGCTCCCGGTAAGGTTTTTCGGTTCCCGCTGGCAAAAACACTCCCAGTTCATACAGAAAACTTACCATTTTTTTACAAAAATCCCTTTTCGAAATTACAAATTCATTAATTTAAGTAAACATTAACCTTCAAGTAACGAGGCTGAAAAGTCGCTTTGGAACTTAATACAAACGTTTTTGATCCATTTGTTAAAATTATGAGCGTGCTTTTAGTGACAATTTTAAGGTTTTTCGCCAATATATTAAATTTTAATTATTCTAAAGTTAGAAGCGGGGATGGGTGGACGCCTGTCTGATTCAACACGGGGTGACCACTTGATGCGCTATTGTAAAACCCAGCTTCCGCCACCCCGGTTCATGCATGCAGGGTTAAATTTTCACCAAATGCATAAGCTAGAGAAGACATTTCTCAAACTACATTGTTGTATATATTTAAGGCTGCTACATTTGCTCTGAGTTCGCGACTAACGAAGCAGTCCGCAAATCAAATACAACAGATGCCAGATTAGTGTGTGCGAAGAAATTAGTCCAAAAATCATTTAACTATAATAATAACAATCAACAGACAGCAACCAAAATTCGATATAATTACTCAGCATAATGGATACCTATGGGAAAGTATCAGCCAGTATGACGTAATTAAAATTAAATGAAAGCCCGTTCTTCAGTTTTAAAAAGATGATTATACAAAGTTTTGAAACCAATCGTTAATATAAATAGCAAAAATACAAAACCAGCCATTCCCTTACCTTAAAAACTACTGACGCTTATCAAATATGCCGATAAGACGCCTTCAAATATTAGACTTCTGTGAAATTAATATTTCTAACTTAGTAATGTAACTTATAACAGTAACAGCAAATTAGTGTCGGACATAATGTCCTCCCAACTAAGTTTAAAATGCGTTTCAAACAACAGTTTCTAATCAAGATTTTATGTAAGCCATATCTTATGGACAGTTATGAGAAGGCTAAGAAATTTCCACAACTTATATGTACTAAAACTAGCTTCCGCATTTCATATTTATTTGGGAAAAGAACAGTATTAAAAGTCTTCGCATTAGTATGGGGAAATACGCAAATTAAATTTTGAAAGCAAAATATTTGAGCTGAAGTTTAGCAGAATTCCTACTTTTTTAGAAAATTTGGCTTTGTTGGTAAAAATCATGAATGGATATGAAATATATAAGCTGCTCTATAATGGAACCGTATTTTCTGACTGCAACCTACAGATAAGCAGTGCATAGTGTACATTTTCAAAACCTATGATCTTTGTAATTAAGGCACAATAATGATCTGATTTTAAGCCTTAAATTAACCCCATGTGTCCATGAGGAAGATAAATCGTTCCAAACGTAATTGAACAATTCTACGCACCAATAGTGGTTCGCCTTAAAACTTAAAAGGAAAAAGCCAAAAGTAACATGTCCCTTGCGAAATACAAAGGCCTGGAAATTCTGCCCGAAATAGTAAACAATAAAGCTGTGATTTTATTTTGTAAACATAAAGCTCTCAAACAATTTCTGAATCGCATTGACTTTAACGGTCATCTTCAGTTTGAACAAAACCGTTAACCGAAAGAAAGCCGCGGTGTTGTAGCTCCTTTTAGTTTGTCCATCACACCTCACTTAACTTCACATATTTATTTCTTGTTTCACTTTAAATTTTCAATAAATGTTGCGTTCATCATTAATGCTTCTAGAATCCCGTTATGATGAAAATGGCTCGCAGACCATCTGTTGAATAAAATAGCCAAAATATCAAGAAATTATTTCATTTTATTCAAACATAAAGATTAATTTTGATGGCAAACTACGGCTCAAATTTCAAAATTCCCGCCTTCATTTTTTAAGCATTGTCAGTCCTGTTCGATAATTAAATTTCGAGGTCTGAAACGCTGTTGAAAACAAATATAATTTGTATTTAGTTAACATTGTAAATCGCTTTGGTTAAACTATCAAAACTATCCTATGAGACGAAAATGGAAACAAATAGTGCCGCTAGCTCAAAATGTATTCGTTTGATAGTAGCGACCGTATGTCAGCAGTAGTATAGCCAAACAACAGCCAGGTGCGAATAAGACGGAATTAGTAATAACACAAGGCTCATAACAGCTATAAACATAATGTGGTTGCCCATGGTCTTACATCTCAAGCTTCGTCGGTTGCTACTAGTAACAATCTATACGGCAACACAACAGAGAAATAATTTAGTCCTGTTACGCTACAAAAAGAGCCGATAAAACTAAGCCGTCGTAAACTGTTTTCAATGCGCAAACGAAAGAGCCGCATGCCTGTAATTTCGTTTAAAATACGACTGAGCTTACAAAACTCGACAATAATTATAACCTTGATTTCACGGCAATTATCCCAGTACATATACATAGACCGAAGCCAGATATACAGCGAAAACGCAGAACAACAAAAACCTTAAAATAATGGTGATTTTTGTACGTTTAACTCCTCTTCTTTGCAAATTAGCGCAAAATAGTTTTCACTGATTACCTTATTATCGTTTGTTTGCGGGATATATTTCCAAATTTTTTCAAAACAATAAATATCAAGCAGGAAACTCACTATATCCTGGATTATTCGGAGTTCTATAGGCGTTATAACGCGCGTCCAATGCAAGTATTTGCTGCCATGTATTACAGTGGGTTCCGCTGGAACTCGGCGGGTAGTTAGTATTGCCATATGAAGTAGTCGGGAGTTGAGGTAACGATGTCCACGATGAGGCCGTGGCGGTCATTTTAGCACTATTCAGCTTGCGTAATCCATATTTCGGCCTTTTCACTAGGACTGACTGCGATACAGGATTCACTCTAAAAGTTACATTTGAGTACCCATGAGTTGTGTCGCGGAAGAAATAACACGACAATCACTGCTATACATACGTTGATAGGTGCGCACAGGTAGAGTATAAAAACGAACTGACTCAGTAAGACCGATTAGCTCAGTCTAGCCAAGCATGACTCACAGTGAATCAGAACTACCATTAAAGAGTTGATAATTCACTTGCTTTATTGGCTTAGGCTTGATTCTAACTCATTAGTTGTGTAGATTGTCCAATCGTTGGAGCTGAGTCACATTTGTTACAATATTTATCACAGTGTACTAAGAGCGTGCGTAGTGGCAAAACCGACAATCCCTAATTATTATTTTTAGCGCAGCGACACGGGTTATTGCGTGTGGAACGGCATAAACAACATTTGTACTAACACAAAACAGCAATGGATCATAGTTTTCCTATCCACGAGAAACACATTTGAAAGAAGGGCAAACAAATCGACTCTTCAGACATCATGGCAGGCTCGGTTCGGTTCTAGAGCTGAGCCAAGCAGCTCCGAAGAACGAAAATTCTCACCTTTAGGCAGCATACTAATTACAATTCGCCCAAAATGGTTCCGAAAATATATAGTTATTGTCGCTGTTTGCAACTATCACAGTAGGCGCACAGTAAATAAGTCATTAGTCTTGCCACATACAACTGTCTCCTTTAGATTGGTTCATAGGTGTCCAAAAAGGCGTTATCTCATAAGTGTTGGATCCTCCCGAAACCATCAAATCTTTCTTTCCGCGGGAGCTCAGCCTAATAGCAATCAATTATAAGCAAATTATTGTTTAAATTTTTTGCAATACATATATTTCGTTTTATCACCAAGTTGTTTTTTTGTTCGGCACGCTGAAAATATATCGGATATTTGCAAAAATTTACCTCCTCGCCGGTACAACTTCCCTCTCATCAAAGCTTTGGATACTACAAAAAAATCTGTGATACTAACTGTCTTTCTGATTTATCCTGAATTCAACATTGCTTATATCTACAAAAATAGGATGTTATTTATTTCGGCTTCGTGACTGTTCTTAGGGACGTAGGCGGGCGGGATTTCCCCACCTTAAAAATTTTGAACTGAAAAATTACCAATGGTCCCCATTAGTAAACAAACTTTCCCAGCTGGACTGCACTTTTCCTGTCGGAGTAGCCTGGAAGTTGCTTTTTTCCTCTGAAAGATCTAAAATGTATCACACCATCACCTCCCAAAATTTTTTCCACCCATGACTGTCCTAATCAATATTTTTATCCGCCTATATTACAATGAAATATTCTAAAAGCTCGTGCCTGACATAACCATATAACAAAGTGTATGTTCTACACTTAAACAGAAACCTTGGAAACTATTTACAACTTCAATCGTATTTTACAGCACCGCGAAAGTACACAAAAAATGCTTACGCCAGTAACAGGACGGACGAAATCCTTACTATAAAAACATCTGTGAAATGAAAATGCAGTCGGGCATAGATATTTATGTTTAAACGATACAATAGCATCATCGTTGCCGCAAATTTCAATACCTCTTTAGTAATCCACCTGGTAGTCTTGAAATGGGTCAAGAAACGGGACCCGTCCCACGCATCCTGATAGTCCATGACTCGTTCGACCCGAGAGCTAAATTCGTAGTCGTGACCCGGATTTCACACCGCCAAAATCTACATTACCACGCCATATATAAACATCACCACACATGACAAAAATATGTTCTTTTAAAACATATTCTCAACAAAAACATAATATATATACTACACATGAAACGGTGAACACAATGCTTATATAGTGGGCTTAATTAAAGGCACAGAATAACCCCCTGGAGACATGCTAGTCATAGCTCGTCGCAGGTATGTCTCCTTTGGGGCAGTAGGGAGCTGTAGCTGATAGGGGTGTGTGGTGGGAGAGAGGGTTAGGCCAAGGTGGACGTAAATTAATTAGGAACTCATAATTTTCCCAATTTCGCTAAAACTTTGGACAATTTCCCTAAAAGCTTCATCAATGTTTACCACATTTTCCTCAATTTGAAAAGATAAAACACACAGGCAAAACAAAAAGTAGGTAAGGCAGGCCGAATAAAAATTATAAACAGTTAACCCTAACTGCAGCGATTGTTCGATAACAAAGTACGTTTGAATGGTTTGCACTAAGCTAAATTCAGCGAAACGTGCACGACTGTTGTAGTAGCTCACAAGAGCTGCAAAAACTAAATCGTTAGTAAACGCGGGTTTCACCAGACCGTTCGAGGTTCGATTCTTTGCGGTTCGGTTCGGTTTACAGTTTCATCGATTCTCAAACTGTAAATTAATTTTAGGATGTAAAGGATTAAGCTAAACCAATCATTCATTTTTAAATCTTCAGTCAATCAATTTTGTCCAAGCTTTAAAAATTCCTGAGTTCCAAACGGCAATATCCATTAAGCAAACATTAAACAATGTTTTATCAATATAAAATTATCAGCTCATTGATGCATTTTTATAAATTGCAATGTAAGTGTGTCGACTAAATTTACACAGCTAAATTTTTTTACTTCATACATAATTTCTGGAACCATAACAAGACAAAATATTTAACAAAAACCATGTAAGACACTTCCCTGCAAACTAACGTTACCCAAGATGTTTGACATGCGCTTTCGGGCTTTGCCCGTTTATAATTGGATGTGCGGCCAAAACAAACTGAACTAATTTTCAGGGGCTACAAAACTGAAGGCTGTTTTTGGTCCACAGGAATAAGGCCAAAAAGACCTGTGCCATATAACTCGGTTTGATATTACAAAGCAGTAAAGTGTCATTCTTTTCCGTTATGCACCCTTATAAAAAATGCGGCGCAAGTAACCCCGAGGGGCGTTACGTTATGTTAGAAAAATGAACAGCTTAACGCGGGGTGTTCGGGGGCGGCAGGGCCCCGACTTAGGCTTAATGTATGTCTCATATAAGTACCTTAACTTAGGCAAGACTAAAGTTTTCTATATGGAAAATGGCATGGCCTGAATTTTATTTGCGCCCTCAGGCTAACTTCGGCCAAAACGGCAATATAATACGCCTACCAGAAGTGATCGCTGCTCGTG
The DNA here is from genome assembly GCA_030248225.1 of Trileptium ribeirensis. Classification (NCBI taxonomy): domain Eukaryota; kingdom Metazoa; phylum Nematoda; class Enoplea; order Enoplida; family Thoracostomopsidae; genus Trileptium; species Trileptium ribeirensis. The sequence goes on from JASANE010027245.1 coordinate 32,967, forward strand.
CGTTATGTAATGGTTTAGTGCTACATAGTTTGAAAAGGTGGATCATTTCTGGCACGCACTATAAATTAAATAGAACTAAGAAAAAATCGACAAGTCCCAATAAAACTTCGACAACAAGCCCAACCAGCAACGACAATTTACGTACGGCATCAAAACATAAATTTTACAACTTTGACCTGCGACATATATAAAATAAAATGTCATCACTAATATGTGAAATAACGAAGAATAACTTCGGAAACACCGTAAAAATCGACAGTAGTCAGTTACATGCTACCCAAATTTGAATGTCCAACTTCGAAACATTCCAGCACCAATTTTTAAGCTTTAGAAAAGTATTACCATTCTGAATTATTATAGCAAAAAACCAAAGAAATTTCAAGCAATTAAATTTTAAACAGAGCTATTTAATACCGCGATTGAAGAGCAAACAAATATACCCTAGTTCTTAACAAGTGAAAACTGGGTAAATGTTACAAGAACTTTAAATTAAGTACAAGAAAATTAAGTCATAATTTTATGTTCTGGAATGGGAATCATCACAAAACCGCTGACGAGTTGAGGTCTTTGTATGTTAACATTTTCGTGTCCAAGTCTGCCAATAATTGGCAATAGCGCATATGCAGGGTGTTGTGTTTATCTAAGTATGCTTACAAGCAGATTGTTATTAGCTCACTTTGCGAGGTTCCTTAGGGAACCGAGTAACAGCTCCTAGGTAGTTCAGTGGGTTGCGTACGCCGATTTCTGCAGCGTAATCGGGTTTCGATCAGCGGCGCCCGGCTAGAGTTTAGTAGACATGTCACAGCTCACAAAGTAGCGAGGGTGTTAAAGGATTAAACCAAAATTAGTCACTCGCTTCATTAAGCTAGTCTAACTAAAACTAATAGCAATATTGGCAACTGTCACTTTTAAAGGTCGTAAAATATATGGTTAAAAAAGACAGCTTAGTGTGGGGTTTGGGGTGTTAATCGAAGCCTTATATAGGATGCAAAGCCTAGGCTATGTACGCCTTAGACTCAGTGCATCGATAACGCTATATCATGCTATCAATGTTGTACTGGACGCAATATTTTTAGTTTGACGCTCAAGGTATTATATCGCGAAACAGAACTTAAAATATCAAAGCAAAGTAGAGCGAGCTGGAGTTTTATACAAATCAAGCAGTGCTTAAAAGTACACTGTGTAGCAGAGCCGCGCGGGGCTCTAACCAAACTCGTATCGCAAACGAAGTTCATTAATGTGAAACCAAAAAAAAACTTTGATGCCAATTATTATAATACACGCAACTAGATGAAACATAAGCGTCATTTTGAAACATAGGAAAATTCCGGTATTATACTGAAAAGTGCTTCGTTTGATGTATATATGCGCTTCGTCCAATTTTAGCAGATAATTCGAAAAATTATTAGCGCTATGTGTCGAAGTGTTAGTTATATAATGGACCGTGAGTCTAAATTTTGTATTAAAATAGACATTATATATAATATTTTAAAGGATATCAGCACATTTTATATACTTTATAACGGTATCGTGACAATAAAAGCTGAAAACGATGTCGCTTTATAGCTTTTAACTGCTTACAATATCCGTCCAAGCAAAGAGCACAAGCCACGGGAAACTGGCTCGATGTTCTTCTCCTAGAAACACGCGCGATCCACACGGTTCACATAAACGCCGGCGGCATTGTAGCGCGCTGACGAATATTTCGAATGTTCCGATTCAAATCCTGCAACTTATGAATATGTTTAATAAAATAGTCGCCGTGATTCCGGGCAACTTTTGTGTCGGCTATGTAGATCATGTCTTTGTCGATAAAGAAATCCATGTCGGAAACCATGTTGTTGCTATCGTCGTCATTCGACTCTCGAGCTTCGTTGCCCAGCTCGGTCATTTTATGCTTCATGCTGAGCAACATCGAGACTAGTTCGTCGTCGTGAACGTCGACGAACGATGCTAGCTTAGCAATCGGCATCGTTCGATACAGCTTAAGATAGCCACGCAGTGCCGGAATCATGCGTTGTTGACGGATTTCGTCCATAAAAATCCTTGTTTGTTGAATCGTCGGCTCTTTCGAATTAACAACGCTCGGATCCGTGAGAACTACGGTGGGGGCCAAAAATTTCGGACACGCTGCCTGGAACGAACTCTCGAAATCCGCAAGCTCGCCACGCTGCATTCGGGACATTCTATCGCCCATCTTTTCCGTCAGCTGCGTTTGAATACTCTCGTCAATTCGCTGCGGTTGAAGCGACAGACAAATTGCCAACAAGTGCGTTATTTGATCGTTGGTCTTGCTGATAACGTCGTACTGATAGGTCGAGCGCGGCTGTTGTTGTTGAATCATATTGCGCGTTCGCTGAATAAACAACTGGCATGTGACAAACAGCCGAATCGCTTCGCTGTAACGGCGTTTCATCATTTTAACAAATCCGACAAAATAGTACAGCGTAACCATACAATTCGGCACTGTATTGTACAGACCGGTCGGATCAAATTGAATATTACGAACGCTATCCAGAGCTTGATTGTAATCGCCCAACATACATTGAAGTCGAAGCAATCCAACCAAGCTAAAATAACCGAACTTAAAATACAGCGGATGTCGTCCAAATTCGTCGGCAACATCCAGCGGATTTTCGCCGGCGTTAATTTTTTCCAGCTGCTCGTTGATTTGGGACTTTTTCACCAACGAAAACAAAATATTCATTACCGGATACAAATACCATACGTCGGTTTCGAACGTACGAATATCGTCCAGCTCTTCCGGCGACCGCTTGCTTGGATTCATTTTGTACTGACAAAACGACTGAAACTGATAGACAAATTCGTCGACAATATCCCACAGCCACTGGCTAGGAAGACTGAGCGGCACCGGCTCAGACGTATTGAGAACGTAGTCGAACAAATCCTGATAGTTATGATACGAGTAGTAGCGGTGCTCAAGCGAGGGTCGGCGTGGCATTTTTGCATGCAAATATCGGTAGTACAGCTCTTTGTAAAGAATAATAAAAACCTTACAGTCGTCGCCACCGCCAATAATCTGCAAGACTTTATCTTCGCCCGGCCACAACTTTTCCCGATAGTAATGTTCGGTGAGGCTCGGAAAGCCGTACTCGTACAAATTGTGGATTTCAGCGACGTTTTGCTCCTTGACGCAATGCTTGAACAAACGCAAATACTCGGCAACTTCCTCGGATACTTCTTGAGCGCCGCCACCGCCACCACCACCACCGCCTCCTCCATACGGCTGCATTCCCATCGCACCGGGCACTTGTCGAACATCCGGTACGAACACTTGTTGCTGCTGCTGCTCGTATGCCAAATCCTGACGCGGATCTCCGGTATGTAGTGAACCGGCGTGGCTTGCAAATTGAGGCGGCGGCTGCTGCATCGGTGCCGGTGTCATTTGTTGATGGTACGCGGCGACGCTGTCGATCTCACTCCTAGCTGACATATCGTTAAACATTGTGTCAGTCTTGTGTTTGTTGCAACTTATTAATATCTAAAACAATATGTAGCAAAGAACCTAATATATGTTTCTGACCATTTACTCAATAAGAGCATGACACCGGCTCGCTAGACATGCTAAGGCAGTTTATTTCATAAATATCTTATTATTACTATTATTCATGCTAATAATCTTACCTGGTTTCTCCAAAGTGGGAGGTGGCGTGGGGACCTAGGCAAAATTTTGACTCCACCGGCAAAACCCCCCTTAGCAAAATATTTGGCTACCCCCTCACCGGTAAAACTACACCCCAGATGACATGAAAAATTAACAAGTTTTTACAAAAACCTTTTCCGAAGTTAAAAACTTGACTAGTTTCGGCCAAAAATTGGTTAAGTTAGTTTTAACATCAATAAAGACGTCTTTGCACCGCTTCGGGGATATTTACTAACAATTTTAGCGTTTTTCACTGAAAAATATTACCTTGAGAATTTTTAAATTTCGACTGCCAGTTCACGCCTCCTGACAAATTTCGGCACCTCTATTTCCGAATCAGGGCGCCGAGTCAATTCCGCCTGGCAAAATTTCCAGTGAATAAAGAAGCCAGGTAATCGGGCAAAATTTTTTTCAGTCTGACGTAAATTAGAAGAAATTTTGAATAACATGATTATAGAAATGTTATCACAAATCTTGCTATGAAATTACATAGTACTCTGAGTAATAAATTTAGTTTGGGGAGAAATTTTGAAGAAAAAAGTATGAGACGACACTTCACCACCGGAGCAATACAAGTCTCGTAATCTTGAGAATCAGAGAATTTAGCATCTGCTGCGTTGTTCCTGTGACACAGACAAAACATTAATTAAAATGCATGATCATGATCACGCAGCTACAAGTATATATTACTTTATTCAAATGATACAGCCAGGTTTACGGGAGTTTACGAAACAGGTGCATTACGCATTGAACTATCAACCGAGTGGATCAAGAACCAGGCAGCAGAAAATCGTGTGTTTTTCCTAAATGCACCGGTAACTTAACAGTGCCGCTTGTCACCATGAAAGTGAAACTACTAAAAGTACGGCCCGGGGCAGACACGTCCGAGGCGAACTGCCTCATGCCCCTTTCCTAAAACGACCCAAACTATGGAGAATAAGCGTAGGAAACGAACCAACCGCGATGGAGCGCTTGTAGGTCGCGCCTCCGAGCCCCAAAACCCCATGAAATCGGCAACAGTATCGAAACAAAACTGGGTAACCGTGCTAGCCCGGGAGGGCAATATCCGAACGTTGCCCTCATACGCCCCCTTCCCTGTCTATCGGTCGCACGATGGGCGTAGAAAGTGTTTGCCCATCGGCCGCACCGTACACCTGCCTTCGGTCAGTCACCTGAATAGTAATTGGCAATAACCGGCGTAGGACTCACCTCTTTGGTGGGATTTGTAGGATAGTACCGGTAGGAATTCTGGGTAGAACTATGGTATTAGCATTTATACTGGACGGATCTACCCCTTATCCGATCGTATAGATGGTACCTCGCCTCCGGTTTAATGTTTGCTAACACCGTTTGTTTGTACCATATCCGATCAAGCAGACATTACCATGCTTGGAGCCGAACTACAGCTGATCTGATAAATGTTACCATACCCTGTTTTTGTACCATGATTTAATGCTTTTGATTATGCAATTACATGTATCGTATTCGATTGAGCATCCGAGTATTGGAAGATAAATTAGGCGCGATCCACCACTTGCTTGCGTCTACTCGCGTCCCATAAATAGTTTAAGCACTATTAGTGAAGCCTGCTTCTTTGCCATTGCTCGACTAACACGCGGCCGACCCCCCATACGTCCCGAAGGCCCCTTCCCACCCCCCCCACCCCCGTAATTTCTATGAATGCTAGCAGAGCGCTACGGAGTTAATTTCGAAGCACGCCTGAACTTACGACTCGTACCTTAGCTGAGTTGGTTATCGCTAAAATGGGGCTCGCGGGGGGTACATATTCCGGCCCGGCATTCTCCAGGATCACATTCGCTCGTGCCGCAACTTCCCTTATTGTTGAATACGGTCGACTAAAATTGGTGCTTGAATACCGCTGCCCATAACCTGTATTATCACGTGTCCTTATATTGATACCCTCTCTCTTTTAGGCTGTACATAGACTCAAATCAAATCTTGAAAACCACGCATGGTGTTCCGTGTTGTTCATTCTCAAGCGCAATACGTACGTCCGTTTGGACTGGTTAACTCTAGACGCCCCGGCTTGTGGGTGATAATATCTCAAGCCCCGACGTGCACGGTTCGCCTTGAATGTCATCATAAAGGAGCAAGGGAATTATTGCGATAAGAATACTCGAAATCATCAACAAAACCCACTCGAGAAAATGTCACGCCTAAATCACAGTAAAAATTTACTACGAAAATTACATTGTTATAAACGAACATCAACAGTTATAATCTCCTCGACCGGAGCAACCGACGTTAAACTTTCAGGGACTGTCGGATCCCAGTTGGGGCCACTTAGGTTACAAACAGCTGCAGTGTTCGACAGTGATTTACTCGAGATGAATCCAAAATTTACATTGTAACCTTAAACTATCACGCAATTTCACTTTAAATTAAGACAGACAAAACAACTTCCTTCAGACCAGTATAGGGAACATCGGTATGACATTATGACGTGAGAGCAGGTTTCGATGTCAACCTCCCTGGGGACCTCAGCAGTCGTATCAAAATAATAGACACGTGCGCAACCAATCGGTGGGGTCCGAACACACCTTGTGAAGCGCGCCTCCGACCTGCTAAGCTCCATAGCTTCTTGGGTCTGACCAGGAAAAGTGGCAAAATTACAAAATTTACGGTCCACCATTGAGGTTATGATAGCCGGGGTCGTACGGGCATGGTTTTAGGAAGTTGCGCCATGTAGCTGCGTTCCGTTATTACACTTATGATATTTTATATATTAATCGTCCGCAATGAACACTGCATTGTAGAACTGAAGTATATGACGATGTTGCAGGCTATGACTGGCAAATTTCGGCCGACATGCAGAATGGGATTGCTCGCTACCGCCGATAAATAAACATTATCTCAAACGATAAAACACTTATCGAACAAAATACGATATGCCTCAAATTCCTAAATCAGGTGCCGATTTACGAGGGCTCACCCTTCAAGTAAAATATCAGAGGTCATGTCTAAAACAAAGCTGTGCCGTTCAATAGTTTTTTTACAAATGAACTGTCGTCTAACACAAGCTTTCGGGACAATTGTTCGTTGAGTATCGGCTTGCAACCTTTGGCGCAGAAGAGACGGTTTCACTGATAGGGTTGCCTAGGTATTAATACCAAAAACATTGATACGACTAATACTAAGTGTGGCTCCAGAATTCCCTGATCTCAAGGACGAACAGATAGACTTTTCTTGCAAGTTGTAGGCAATGGTAACCGTGACCTAGGAACCATTAACGCATGCGTCAGGCACAGAATACAACGTGCGTAATTGCAAATAGAGCTGTAAATTTTTGTGCCGCAACTACGAGAAATCGTACCGTTTCTTGCTGCTGCACAAATGCAGAGTTTTAGCATAGCAATTGCCTTAGTAGCTCAGCCACGGATGGCCAGTTATAGGTTAAATTTTTATCATTTATGGTGTTCACCCGTCGATACATGATAGAAGCACGTATGCCCCCTTCCCCACAGCAGCTGTTAAAACACCCACCTTTAGGTTTAAAGTCGAATTTTGTTATCACACTACAGTGACATGAAAAAATTTGACAACGGAGATGACCTAAACGATAGCAACACTGCAATAGATTATTTTGGCAGTGGGGGTATATATTTGATGTATGCATTCTATATAACTGAAATTTTTCTAACAGCAACGAAACTACGGATACACAATTTCTCTGGCATGTTCTGTAATTCGCCCAAATTAAAACTGACCATAATATTGAAAACCAAACAAAAATGCAGCAATTTTATTTAACACGTACTATTACATAATACACATCATTAAGCAATAACAATATACATAACATCGTTTGCATTGTGGTCTATAATGTACACATCATTGTTAAACTCGCAGTGCACTGAACTAAAGAACTTTATATCATTAACAACTACCGACGTATTCATTTTATGGTTTTGTACACATATACGAGCATCACCTCAAAACATGTGACAATACAACCTAGCTTTCATGCTTTATTCGCCTTAACATATGAAAAACAAATTAAATGAATTTCAATTTCAAAAACATTATATTATACATTATCTACATTCCATTTATTAAACTTAAATTGCTGCCAAGAATATTAGCTTTTAACTATGGTATATATTATCTGATGCGTGATTCCACTTTAGGTACAGCGTTATTTTATCGAAATCACGAACTGATTGGTACAAAAATTTTATTGGATTTTTGTTGCGTCTCAATCGTCTTTGTTTCATAAATTGATTAAAATCTATTTTTTTAGACATTTTCTGCTTTGGATGCCGTGTTCAAATTAAAAAGTAATCTTATTTCACACCACCGTTCAATCTTTATTGCACTAAATTAAAGGAAAATACACTAATTTTGTACCAAATCCACAGCTTTACGAAAAAGTATAACATAATATTATTTTGTCGTAAAGATACAGTCCTCTAGCTGTGTCATTAACTACCTCTGGCTATATCCGAACTGCAGCTTGCGTCGCCGATGGTGCAATCGAAATTATATTTCCTGAGTTAGATCTTGTGGCGTTAATCAATTAAAAATTTTATTACATAGCTAGGCGTGTGGTTTTGCATTTTTTCTTTTTTCGTGTCGACAAAGTACAATTTTTACGGCATTTGGGAATTCGCCGACGGAGGAATTTATTAACCAGAAATATGTTCCCATTTTAGGGAAATGTGATAAAATTTTTTATCAGACGAGATGCAGTTTGTACCTCAGGCGCACATAACATTGGTAAAGATTACATGCATTGTTCCTTGTTAGAGCCATACCACATGACGTTGCTCAATAATAAGCTACTAATAGAGTAGATGTCAGAAGAAATGACTATTGCCGTGTCGAAAAAAATGGATTTATACAAAATCTGACTATCCATAAACAAGTTACGAGTAAACTTCAAACTCATCTGAATCACGTTTGAAAAAAACGCGCTATAAAACTCTAAGACTCGCACAAAATTTTCGAAAAAGTCGAGCGGAAATCGGACGAAACGCACCATTGCAAGTACTATATACCTTTTGAAGAAAAAAAAGACCTCATAACGGAATTCGATGATAAAAACGTAACATCTGTCAAATTAACCTCATGATGCAACATTAAATTGTAACAAAGAAAATATTAATTTAGGTATCAATACAGTTATCGGAATCCGCCACTTTAAAGTTGGACACACACCAACAACCTGAGAATATCACACACGACAGCCTAACTTTTAACCGTTCCATTCCTACTTCGTAAGCCAAGATATAATACTAGTCAAAAAACAATAGTAACGGAGAAAAACGTTGTAACTGATCTCCCTGTGAATTGCATTCATTGTGTAAATAATTTTTAAAAACATGCATTATAATATAAATTACAAGTGCCGACAAGAGGGTTATTTCTCGTTAGGGTCAAATTCCCAAGCCGAATCAACAACAGCCAGAGACTCCGCATTGCCCCCCACCCTAAAGGCTCCGCGTTGCCCCCACCCCAAAGGCTCCGCGTTGCCACCCCACCCCGCTCCGCGTTGCCCCCCCACCCCAAAGGCTCCGCGTTGCCCCCCCACCCTAAAGGCGCGTGCAACATTTTTTCTAAAAAAGGATGAACAATCACCAAATTTGATCAAAATTAAACAAAAAACATGGAAAATTGCGAAAAATTTATCGGAAATTGGCAAAAATTAGGGGAAAATTTTAGCAAAACCGGGAAAAATTTTGAGTTGCTAAAATTTCAAATATTTACCTACCTTGGAGCCAATCTCTCTGACCATATGCCCACTGAGCGACGGACCTTGTACACTTATAATGTAAATATAAGCATTTTATTTTACCCATAACATTTAGTATAAATAGCACAAAAGCCAAACCTATCAATAAAAACAACCGCCGAGAAAATATCTACAGTACTCGTGAAAAATGACTGTTTCATGTCTCCTTGAAAGGAAGTTACGTGACAGTGGTTCGCTCTAAGTTCCAAAACATTAAAACTGATATTACAACTAAATATCTTATAATTTTTAAAACGGTTCTGCTAACAGTGATAGTCATTTTATTAAAGTACTGTATAATATGCACAATTTTAATAGTATAGATTCATTATAGACTTCCCCATGAAACCGTCGTTTATTAGATAATAACCCTTTTGTTTAAATTACCAAACTTACAACGTTCAAGTACATACCTACATATTATTTCAGTTTGTTCGAAAACTGTCCGACTAAGGTAAATAAATATTAGCTTTGCAAATGAACTTTATTATTCGCAATTTAATCGGCAGTTAATGGTATGTTCGAAAACAATGCAATACTTTGAAAATAATTTTCTAAATTTTAACACATCATAGGGTGTATTTCAAAAATTAGTGTTCGACTCCAAGATCAAACAGAACTACGCCAAAATATGGACAGAATTTCAAGCAAATCGTTCACGAAAAACTCACTAATAGTAATTCAATAGTTTTTTAATTTTTGCCAACGATGCGCTTTTAGTTCTATCCGTAAATAACTATGCTCCGACGATAACGAACAATTTATATTTTACGTTTTATGTTATATGTTTTATGTTATATTATTTTATGTTTAACGAACACATTTTTCGAAATTCAGACAATTTCAGAATTCTGAAAAAGAAATATACACCGGGAAATAATCAGTTTTTCGGTCCACTACGGTAACACCCATAAACCTAAAAGTATAGATATAGCAACATGTTCGCAAAATCTTTACGTCAAAAACTAAAACAAATTTATGACGTTATTCGCAAAATTTTTGCTACGTTTTCGCGAAAGAATTCTTTTATTTCTGAGTGCGACTGCAAGCTGGTCTGTTTCTCAATAGCAACCGTTTTTTTACAGTTTTTCGGTCAAGTTAACCAAACACACTGACCCGGCTGAGAAATTGTCGCTATCAATAACCAAAGCAGCCCTGGAATTTTAATCGGAGTCGGACGTGGCTTTGTATCGCTGTTCCCGCCTTGCGACAGAAGTTCTAAAATATAATTCTGGTAAAATAATAAACTATTACCACAGCGAAACCCGGCCTACAACCGGAGCCTTCGACATTTTCGCGCTAGAACGGGCCTTCAGCACGCGATAGTCGGTCTTGGCCAGCTCCTCACGTCGCTGTATGTAAGTGTAATCTTTCTATTTTGTGCATGTATATCGCGGAAGGAGGAAACTACTGTCACGCTCAGAATAATAACAAATTGTTCAAGAAAAATCTGTTTTTTGAGCATGACTCGTGATTGTCCGCATTCGGCTGACCTATATCTGCGTCCGTGCCTGCATGCCTTTACATGTATATCAAACTTTTGAGCCTCACTTTCGTATCTACCTCGTGTTTGCATCTCTGAGAATGCTTCTCTCCGAACGTGTAGCTCGCTTTGTGTGTTGGTGTCTCTGTACGAATCTGTGTAAATGTGTATGTCTGTCCGCAATGACGCCTGTGCATTTCCATCTGTGCGCGTATGTCATGTCTCTGTTGTTATGTTCGTATGTTTGTGCATCATTCTGCTGTGTGTATTTCTGTCTATGCCTCTACGCCTGCATGTCTTTCAGTGTGTGCGCTTAATGCGTTTCAGCGAGTGCGCATATAACACTTTGTGTGTTGTCACAGTGCGTACATGCGTCTCTCTGCGTACGTTTGGAGTCTTGACTCTATGTGTCTTTGCCCATGTGTTTACACATATCTCTCTGTGATATCAGTTTGGACGCTTGTGAGTCTCTCAGTGTACTGTATCAGCGAGTATATGCGCTTCTCGCATACGTTGACACGTGTCTGTGTGCGTCTCCATGTATATTGTATATGCATATGTCTGTTTCTATGTGTATATTTTTGTGTATATGTCTCTTTGTGCTCGTGTATATTTCACGTGTATGTTCGTTTGCCTGGATGTGTGTGCGTCTCGGTGTGTTTGTCTACAATTACAGACGGAACTAAAAACAAATTGTTCGCGAATAACAATACAGCTGTAATTTTGCTCAAACAATTCGCGAAAAATTTTTTATCTCTGTCCGCAACTGTATGTATCTCTCCATGTAGGTATCTCCGTTGGGCAGCTGCATTTAAGTTTGTGTACATATTTTTCGATGTCACGTTTTGTGTATGTTTGTGTGTTATGTACATAGGTTTTCTGATTGTGTGCCTATGTGTCCTCCACTTATAATGTACATGAGTAGATGAAAAACCCGGGTTTTACCCCCCCCCCACACACACAAGTGGGGTGGAGTGACAGATGGCATATATATACCCCACATTGGTGGCCAGTTCTATTTAAAATAGATGTCCCAATGTAACGTTGTTATCAGCTTTTATTGTCGGCTGTTCTAATTCCACAGAGTATTCCAATCGCGGTATATCTGTACAAATTATATATATAGATTATAAACGTTAATATTAAATATGACATATATAATAGTGTTCCAATCGCAGTTATAAAATTGGATTTAGCGATGACGATGGTTGACTTGTATATATTATTAATAAATAATGAGATTCAGATGCTTTTTATATAATATTCTGATACTTTGTATTAATATGGGCTTTACTACTGATTTCGATTAATCACGTTGTGTCATACAGTGATGCATCATATGTAGACTGGTGTCAGCGTAGAGTAAATATATAAAAATGAAGAAATTCATGGTTAGAATTCATGCAATTAGTGGTTCTGCAGTTTATTTGTTGCTTAAAGGGATATAAGTTATAGAGCAACTAAGTTCTTTCGATTAAAAAATAGGGTTGTTCATTGGACAAAGAATCATGTTTACTCAAATGATTCAAGTATTAGCAATAAGTGCAGCTATCATTGGTTGCACCCAACTTAAATATTTTCATTTCATTATTTTAAACATTTCAGCTTTAAACATTGAATTTAATTGGAAATACAATGAATATAAATTTCAACACGTATATATTTTAAATATATCGTAAAGTTACTAAAAGTGATAGTTATAAGTTTTTCGAGTATGCTCTGTCAGCTTAGCTTGCTTTTATGGTAATCGATTATATAACTAATCGTCGATCATTATATGTATATATCTTTATATATATATATATATATATATAAAGCTACCGAATTGGCAATTATAAATTTTAGGATACGTGATTTTATTTCCTTCATTTAAATTAAGTTACATAGTTAATAAGTTATAATTACAAAGCTAATATTTTATACTTTAATAACTTATTAACCATTAGTAGCAAAGTTATAAAAATTTATAACTCTAGGTTTTCTGCTAAACGTCATATATTTTTCTACTTAAGTAAAGCTAAGTTACGTAGCTAATAAGCAGGGAATAAACCGGAACCGAAATTTACCGGAACCGGAACCAGCAACCGGAACCGTCCATTTAAACCGGATCCGGAACCTGGTCTTCGAAATTTATATATAGTAAAACAGATGATGGAAGAAATGAAGGTATAGTAGATTTAAAATGCATTAAAAATAACTTTTACATTAAACTTAATGTATTTGCGATGGTATTATTGCCTTTCTGAAACTTTAAAGAGACTGAAGAAGCTAATAATGTTTATTTATCGATCAAATATGTCGGTTTTTGGACATTCAGAGCAAAAAATGTCTTCCACTATACACCATTGCGTATACTGCGTCAAATCGAATGTGCTTACAAAGCTTGGAGCATAGAATACACACTTTCGCTCTGTCTCCAGTCGCCTTCCTTTAGTACACATGCGTTTGTTGCATATTATTCTGTAGGAAACTAAAAATTATTGGTTTATATGATTCTAAGAGAAAATATTAGATAGAAGGTAATTTTCTGATCAGTGGTCAGAGACACTTTTTAGGCTAGCGTTGGACAAACAGTGCCCGTCAGTTAGATGATAATGGTGATAGCTTTCTAATCAGAATGCTGTAAATGAGACACATTGTGATGCTGCTCGCACAGTTTCAATAAATTCCGTTCTTTGCCAAGAAATCAGTTTCTAACTGCGTTGCAGATAACGTTAGTTTACTTCAATTTAGACTGATTTACCAAGTTTACAAGCGCATTGGCGGGTTCTTGAAGCAATTTATATTAGCCAAGCATACCCTAAGTACTTCTACGTAAGCCATACTCTGTTACCGAGTTGGACCGGTATAATTCTAACGTACCCCGCAGACTTCTGAATGTGTGAAATAGCTGCTACAAGCATCGACCTGGCTTTGATTTAACAAACTCCTACAGGTTATTATGAAAAATTCCTGCTCAAATTATGTGCCCTACATACGTTTCACAAGGCAAATTGGTTAGTTAATCTTTTCTTTTGCTTGGTTGTATTGGAGCTTGATCAATGTATAGTATATATTACATATGTTTGCATTACAGGAATAAGCAAAAAACGTGGAAAATTTCAAACAAAATTTTTAAACCGGAATTCCGGTTCCGGTATGGTTTTTGCCCTTTGCCGGAACCGCAACCGGAACACGATTTTCGCCGAAACCGGAACCGGAATTCCAGTTACTCCCTGCTAATAAGTTAATACACAGCTAATAATATATAAGTTATACTTTAATAATCTTTTAACTCACAGCTGGAAGCTTACAGAAATTAGCAGCTATAGGTTTTCAACTACGCTGATTTGATTTCTTCTACTTAAAATAAGTTATGTCACATAGCTATTAAGCTAGCTAATAATTTATAACTTATAGTTTAATAACTTTTAAACTAATGGTCATAAAGTAATAAAAAATTATAACAATGGGTTTTGAGCTACACTGATTTCATTTTAGCAACTTAAATAAAGCTAAGTTTCATAGCTAATAAGTTATCATTTCTTTTATGCTCAATAAGGTAGGTTACATAGCTAATAATTTATAATTTATGCAGTAATAACTTTTCAACTAATAGTCATAAAGTAGTAAAAACTTATACTTATAGGTTTTCTAGCATGCTCATTTCATTTTTGCTGTTTAAATAAAGCTGTATTACATAGCTAATAATTTTTTACATTATATTGGAATAACTTTTTAAATAACAGTCTTAAAGTAATAAAAATTTATATCTACATGTTTTCGAGCACGCTCATTTTATTTTGTTTATTTAAATACAGTTAAGTTACATAGCTAATAATTTATACTTTAATAACTTTTCAACTATTAGTTTAATGGTTGCATAAGCTAGCACCGCTGGGTCTTCTACTAATATCTTTCCATTTCAATGATTTTTGAATCACTTGTTGGATTTTACCAAACATAATGTTCGCTCATTACCCTTTTTAAGAATTTGTTTCAGAATCTCTTAAAAAGAATGGCATTAACGTGTAATAAATGTAACAAAAGGTTTACTAGACGTGATCATTTAAAACGTCACAATAATACTGTTCACGGGATGCAGCTCAATTGGTGTGAATATTGCGGGAAAATATTTTCCCGACAAGACGCTCTCACAAGGCATCAAAAGAAAAATTGTTTGACTCTTATGAAACCATCAACGTCAAGCGACGCCGCTCCTCAACCAACAACCAACGAGCAAATGGAGGAGCAGTCTACATCCGTCGTCGTTCAACAACCGTCGAGCGACACTACTCAACAACCGTCCACCAATGCTGATCACCTAGATCAGTTGCATCAGATGGCGCAAGCGATTGTCGACCATTGCTCCGTTATCGAGCAATCCGATTATATCACTCTACGGCAATGGATCAAAGCGTTGAAAGGGTACCTGCACAGCTACTATCTGGTACCCAAGCAGCACATCGACATGTCCGTATTCCTGGCGCAATCGCGTCAGATGGTGCAACGATTGATCGACAACCATCCATAGCATGGAATCAAGATCTGGATCTCCGTCAAATGTGTGCTGCACAAACTCGACGGCACACAAATCTCTGCGCACTTTAACACCAAATCCCATGCAATCATGCGTGGGCACAACATCCACGTCGAGCTCACCAACTTGTTCAACGAGTTGACGAAGAAATTGGACGATTTTCAACGCTTAGGGTCCGGATGGGTCCTTCAAGACGTCCAACATGCTGATGTACACATCAGCAAATATCGGCCGCTGCGTGCATCCTCCTATGTCGAACTCCCAGCGTCAATCCGCAACAAACATGCTGTCCTCAACATACAAAACCGAGACAATAAATGCTTCCTGTGGTCGGTATTGGCTGCTCTACACCCTCTCAGTTATAATCAACATGCTGAGAGGGTATCGAATTATGAACAATATGCAGCTGAACTTAATATGAGCGGTATTCAGTACCCCGTCAAACTTAAAGATGTACCCCTATTCAAGCGGCAGAACAACATTGCTATTAATGTGTATGGACTGGAAAATGGTGTAATTTACCCATTGTATATAACTAAATCCCTACACCAACGATAAGTCCATCTTCTGCTGTACAAAGAACATTATTGTCTGGTTCGTAATCTGGACTCGCTGCTGCACAACCAACGTCGAGACAAAGCGAAAAAGTACTTTTGTGATAAATGTCTCGTCCCGTGCTATAGTACAGCTAAACGGGACAAACATTTGCAGCGCTGTCGACACGACCAACCGTCCCGAATGCAAACGTCTCCTCCAAATTCAACACTTCAATTCGCAAACATTAAACGAATGCAGCGATCCCCCTATGTCATTTGTGCTAATTTCGAGTGTATACTCGAAAGGGTTCTCACATGTGAACCTTCAATGTCGACTTCATATACGAATCCCTACCAACGTCGTACTCCATGCGGCTATGGACTCGTAGAGTGTTTTGGATGTTGTAACGATAAAGTGGAAATCAGTGAACCTCGTATATATCGAGGTGACAATACTGTTAAACATTTCCTTAATAATGTAATAGAGCTTTCCGAATAGTATCAAAAGGTACCTCATAAACCCTTAAACTTAACTGATGAGGAACAACAAAATTTTAATAATTAAAACAGAATGTTATTTGTGTAATAAAACTATGAATTCTGACGATAAAGCGCGTGATCATTGTCACATCTGTGGTCGCTTTAGAGGTGCGGCTCACCTGAAATGTACCATTGGATATCGGCTTAATCGGGAGCTGACTGTAGTATTTCATAGTTTACGTAGATACGATGGACACCTTATAATGCAAGAACTTGGTGCTATATGTAAAAATAAGGGACTTGAAATTGAATGCATTGCGAAAGGGATGGAAGATTATATGACGTTTTCCATCAAACGTAAATCCAAGAAGAGCAGCGATGGTGGAAATCCTTTTATAATGAAAGAAGAAGACGTTAACGATGACGCCGACGACGAATGCTGGGACAAAGATGTGGATGGTGTCTGCGGTGTGCTACATCTTCGATGTTGCGGGGAGGAACGCCTCGAGCGGCAAAACGAGCACCAGGCAGCGGGGGTGACCGTCGGTGAAGAAAGCAACCGAAATCATCTGGCGGCAACCACCGATGGTAACAGAGCGGGCTGCGGTGGCCACCGTAGCGATCTCTTTAAACGAATGAACGGCATTGATTTCTGGGGATGAGGTTACAACTCAGGCATTTGACGACCATAGTTTGGATGGGCCTCTGCACGGAGATACACCCGAACCCGGGCCTATCGGGGGCACGGGGAGGAAGCGCGACAAATCGGCATTCGGGAAGGAACGGCGAAGGGAACGGAGGAAGGAGAACATACGTCAATGGGCTGCGGACAAGCGGGTGGTATGGCTGGCGATGCTGCCGCGGGACGAGCAACAAACGATCATCGCCTGGAACGTCGCCAAGCAACAGCGGCCGCGACATCGAGGGATAGGGTGGTATGCGAAACGTGCAAAGAGGAGGTGGGAAATTGAACGCGGCGAGACATCGACGGTCTTGCGGCAAAAGGGCCCGAAGGAAATGTCGACTGCCGCCGGCACCCCAGCCGCAGCCGGAACATCAGCAGGATGTTTCCCCGCCGCGGCAATACAAAAGAAGACGGGCAGAATGTACGAAGTGCGGAGGACTATATGCCGCGACAAATATGGCGAGCCATGTGCGGAGTTGTGACCAATAGATCCCCTGGGTGGCTGACGGGGTGACATGCCTATTCAAGTTCAGGTTCAAGTGGATGGTGTCGACTTCATATTGGGCAAAGACGATACCAATGACAATGAGGAGATTGGATGGAAAATCCGCTTTATAGATACCATCCAATTTCTCCCATCATCTCTTCAAACTCTGGTCGACAATTGAAGAAAGCTGGAGTCGATCGGTTCCAGGCAATGCAGCATGTGTTTGGAGATAAACTCAATTTAATGCTGCGTAAGGGTATATACCCTTACGAATATATGGATTCCGTCAATCGATTTGCAGAAACATCGCTACCTCCTCAACGAGACTTTTATTCAACTCTCACCGAAAGTGGTATTGGCGACGAAATTTATCAACAAGCGCAAGATGTTCGCAACCTAGGTCAATACCACGACCAATACCTGAAAACCGACGTCCTGCTCCTTCGCGACGTCTTTCAAAACTTTCGATTGTTTTGTCTCGACAAATTTTGTCTAGACCCCCTCATTACATCACTCTCCCCAGCTTCGCATGGGACGCTTGTCTTATGAAGACAGGCGTCAAGCTGGATCTCATCTCCGACCCCGATATGTACCAGTTCTTCGAAGATGGAATTCGAGGCGGCGTCTCTGTGATATCCCACCGATATGCAAAGGCGAACAACCCATACGTTGACGGTTACAACACTGAAGAACTCATCAACTATATAATGTACCTCGACGCAAACAATTTATATGGGTGGTCGATGGTACAAAAACTCCCCTGCAACAATTTCAAATGGCTTTCCCAAACTCAAATCGGTTTAATCGATTGGTATTCGATCAACGCAAATGGAGATGTTGGATATATATTGGAAGTCGGAGATGAGATCCAGCTTGGCGCCTGTCTTCATAAGACAAGCGTCTGATGCGAAGCTGGGGAGAGTGATGTAATGAGGGGTCTAGACAAAATTTGTCAAGTACAAAACAATCGAAAATTTTGAAAGACGTCGCGAAGGAGCAGGACGTCGGTTTTCAGGTATTGGTCGTGGTATTGACCCCCTAGCCCCCCGTTCCGCGAAACATTCTGCGCTTGTTGATAAATCTTCGTCGCCAATACCACTTTCGGTGAGAGTTGAATAAAAGTCTGGTTGAGGAGGTAGCGATGCTTTCTGCAAATCGATTGACGGGAATCCATATATTCGTAAGGGTATATACCCTTTACGCAGCATTAAATTGAGTTTATCTCCAAACACATGCTGCATTGCCTGGAACTGATTGACTCCAGACTTTCTTCAATTGTCGACCAGAGTTTGAAGAGATGATGGGAGAAATTGGATGGTATCTATAAAGCGGATTTTCCATCCAATCTCCTCATTGTCATTGGTATCGTCTTTGCCCAATATGAAGTCGACACCATCCACTTGAACTTGAACTTGAATAGGCATGTCACCCCGTTGGGGTGAGCCACCCAGGGGATCTATTGGTTATACAACTCCGCACATGGCGCCATATAGTCCTCCGCATTTCGTACATTCTGCCAGTCTTCTTTTGTATTGCCGCGGCGGGGAAACATCCGGCTGATGTTCCGGCTGCGGCTGGGGTGCCGGGGGCAGTCGACCTTCCCTTCGGGCCCTTTTGGCGCAAGACCGTCGATGTCTCGCCGCGTTCGACTTTCCCACCTCCTCTTTGCACGTTTCGCATACCACCCTATCCCTCGATGTCGCGGCCGCTGTTGCTTGGCGACGTTCCAGGCGATGATCGTTTGCCTTTGCTCGTCCGGGCGGCCCCCAGCACTCGCCAGCCATACCACCCGCTTGTCCGGCAGTCGATTTGACGTATGTTCTCCTTCCTCCGTTCCCTTCGCCGTTCCTTCCCGAATGCCGATTTGTCGCGCTTCCTCCCCGTGCCCCCGATAGGCCCGGGTTCGGGTGTATCTCCGTGCAGAGGCCCATCCAAACTCCGGCTGTCTGCCAATGCCCTGTTTTTGTAACCTCGATCCGCCAGAAATCAATGCCGTTCATTCGTTTAAAGAGAGTTCGGCTACGGCGGCCACCGCAGCCCGCTCTGCCTTATTTCCATTCGGTGGTTGCCGCGCAGATTGATTTTCTGGTTGCTTTCTCGTCACCGACGGTCACCCCCGCCGCCTGGTGCTGGTTTTGCCGCCCCCAGGCGGTTCCTCCCGCAACATCGCCGAAGACTGGTCAGCACACGCGCAGACACCATCCACACTCTTTGTCCCAGCATTCGTCGTCGGCGTCATCGGTTAACGTCTTCTTCTTTCATTATAAAAGGATTTCCACCATTGTTGCTCTTTCTTGGATTTATGTTCTGACGGGTAAACGTCATATAACTCTTCCATCCCTTTCGCAATGCATTCAATTCTTCAAGCTCCTTATTTTTAACATATAGCACCAAGTTCTTGCATTATAAGGTGTCCATTCGTATCTACGTAAACTATGCAAATATGACAGTCAGCTCCCGATTAAGCCGATATCCAATGGTACATTTCAGGTGAGCCGCACCTCTAAAGCGACCAACAGATGTGACAAATGATCACGCGCTTTATCGTCAGAATTCAATAGTTCTTTATTACACAAATAACATTCTGTTTTAATTATTAAAATTTTGTTGTTCCTCATCAGTTAAGTTTAAGAATTTCTATGAGGTACCTTTCTATATATTATCTCGGAAAGCTCTGATCTACATTATTAAGGAAATGTTTAACAGTATTGTCACCTCGACATATACGAGGTTCACTGATTTCCACTTTATCGTTACAACATCCTGAACACTCTACGAGTCCATAGCCGCATGGAGTACGACGTTGGTAGGGATTTGATATGAAGTCGACATTGAAGGTTCACATGTGAGAACCCTTTAGAGCCTACACTCAAAATTAGCACAAATGACATAGGGGGATCGCTGCATTCGTTTAACGTTCGCGAATTGAAGTGTTGAATTTGGAGGAGACGTTTGCATTGGGGACGGTTGGTCGTGTCGACAGCGCTGCAAACGTTTGTCCCGGATCGAAGCCGTACTATAGCACGGGACGAGCCATTTATCACAAAGAGTCCTTTTCGCTTCGTCTCGACGTTGGTTGTGCAGCAGCGAGTCCAGATTACGAACCAGACAATAATGTTCTTTTTGTACAGCAGAAGATGGACTTATCGTCGGGCTAAGGGATTCGCAGTTATATACAATGGGTAA
>JASANE010027246.1:0-13408 GCA_030248225.1 Trileptium ribeirensis
TGTCATTGTTCTTCATTCGTTACTTGTGTATGTGGTTTTGGATTGACAGATTTTCTTATATGAGGAAGATAAAGTTTCCTTTTTAAGGCCTCTAACTGTGATTTTGGCTCTACTCGTCAGCAAAAATGTCCCTTGGTGTGCTGCCGACATGCCGGATTTTTGTCACTATCAGCATTGTTTGAAGCTTTCCGCTCGGGTGGTTTTGACTGGAATCTGTTTCTGTTTGTCTCATAGACAATGGCAATTCACAGGGGAAGGTAAGCTATTTTTATTTTTTGGACTGCCTAGCTATTCTCTGGCTCTTCTCATGGCCCAAAAATCCCTGATCCGTCCAAAATGGCCAAGGATGTCAATGTGGCTGCTGCTTGAAGCTGAGGATGATTTGACTGAAACGAAATGCTTCGTTCAACATGGGTGGGTTTACAAAACCTATGATTCAAGATGAAACTTAACATCTATTTTTGTGGACTATCTGACATGATCTGCTCCTCCCAGATCATGGTTTGAGCTCAAATGGCCTCATTTTTGGCTATTGGCTATACTGATTCCTTTACAGCAAAATTGATTTGCTGGTGAACCGATACAGCTCTTTGGGATCACAATTCTTATCTACAGTCAAATCTCAGTTCTATTTTGGACTGTATGACTATGATTGCCCTGCCTCAAGCCAATACCATTGGTTCCAAATGGCCAAATTTTTCTACATGTAAGCTTGTCACTGTTTAAAAACCATGAGATGGTATCTTTGATTAGACAGATACCGTTTTGGTAACAAATTCTCAGTAGGGAAAAGTTGGATTCCTTTATTGAGCTTTGCCTAACTCTGCTTAATTTTGGCTATTCTACCCCACAAGGAGTCTCCTAATGTCTTCCCCTGCCAAATCCACAATCTGGCTATGTGTCAGCAGTGTCTTTTGGAAAAGCCCTAATCAGATTTTTGGCTTCGGAAGAATGTTTGCTTTTGTTTCCTTCAGCAAAATAGGTGTTCATCAGGAAGGTTGTGAAACTCTATTTCTGGACTCTGCTGGTTTGTGATCTTGGCTCTCAGTGAGCCAGGAAATAAATTTAATTGCAAATGGCCAAATCTCGCTGTGGGCTCCTGCCTTTGAAGCCTGCAGATGACACTCTGCACTGAATGCTAACTGGGTCTTCTCCGAAACATGCTCAGAGAGGTGAGGAGAACTGCTGCGACTTGTCTCTGGACTGACTGGTGGACATTCCTTTCCCTCCTAGGCCTCCGAAATACCCTAATTCAGTTCCAAAATGGCCTAATTTCGCTGTCGGCTCCTGTTTGGAGCGCTTAAATTAATTTTGGCTGGACAAATTGTCGTTTGGGTAACAGATACTAGGTCGGCGAAGCTCAGTTCTATTTTTTGGACTGTCTGACTATGATTTTGTCCCTCCTACGCCCTCGAGATATCCTAATTCAGTTCCAAAATGGCCAAATTTCGCTGTCGGCTCCTGTTTAGAGCCCTTAAATTAATTTTGGCTGGACAATATAAAATGGTCAAATTTCGCTGTGAGCTCACATTTGAAGCAATTAAATTAATTTTGGCAGCGCAAATTGGTGTTTGGATGACAGACACTAGGTCGGGAAAGGTTATGTTTATTTTGAGATTTTTTTATTTTGGATTTACACCTCTATCCTCCAAAATAGCCTAATTTGCCCCAAAATGCTCAATTTTTGCTGGCACCTCCTGTTTGAAGGCTTTAAATAACTTTTGGCTTTGCAAATTGGTGTATGTGTAATAGATAATAGGTCATGGCAGGTCAAGGTTGTTTTTATTACAGCCTTACTATGATTTTGGCTCTTCTGGTCCGTAAAATTGTATAACTTACCTCCAAAATGGCCAAATTTCGCTGTCAACTCCTGTTTGAAGCATTTAAATTGACTTTGCTGGACAAATTAGTGTTTGGGTGACAGATACTTGGTCCGGGAAGGTCAACTTTATTTTGTGGACAGCTAATTATAATTTCGACTCTTCTGTCCCAAAATGCCCTAATTTGCTCCCAGAATAGCCAAATTTCGCTGTCAGCTCCCGTTTGAAGCCATTAAATTAACTTTAATCTGTAAATTGGTATTTGGGTGATAGATAATAGGTCCGGGAAGGTCACTCTTATTTTGTGGGCAGCCTAGCTGTGATTTCGGCTCTTATAGCCTTCCAAAATACCATAATTTACCCCCAACATGGCCAAATTTCGCTGTCAGCTCATGTGTAAAGATCTTTAAATTAACTTTGGCTGCATAAATCGGTGTTTGGTGACAGATACTACGTCGGTAAAGGTCAAGTTATTTGTTGGGTAGTCTAACTATAATTTTGGCTCTTACAGCTCTCTAAAATACCCTAATTTACCTCAATATGGCCAAATTCCGCTGCCAGCTCTTGTTCGAAGCTCTTAAATTAATTTAGCTGGGAAAATTGGTGTTTGGATGATAGATACTACTAGGTTAGGGAGCTCAACCTTATTTTTTGTGCATCGTAAATATGATTTTGGCTCTACTAGCCCCGCAAAATGCCTAAATTTCTAGGTTTTATTTTCAGCTTTTGTTGGAAGCCCTAAATTTTGGCTGCCCAAACTAGTATTTGGGTGACAGATACTAGGTCGAGCAAGAACAAGTTTATTTGTTGGGCAGTCTAACTACGATTTTGGGTTTTACAGCCCTCCAAATACGTTAATTTATAATATAATACCCCAATATGGCCAAATGTCGCTGTCAGCTCTTGTTTGAGACCCTTAAATTATTCTTGGATAGGCAAATCAGTGTTTGGGTGATATATAGTAGTTCGAGAAAGGTGACCTTTATTTTGTGGACAGCCCGACTATGATTTTGACTCCTCTAGCCCCGCAAAATACCGAAATTTACTTCCGAAATTTCCAAGTTTTATTGTCAGCTTCTGTTTAGAGCCCTTAATTTTGGCTGCACAAACGGGTGTCGGGCAAGCACAAGTTTATTTGTTGGGCAGTCTAACTATTATTTTAGGTTTTACAGCTCTCCAAATACCTTAATTTATAATAGAATACCCCAATATGGCCAAATGTCGTTGTCAGCTCCTGTTTGAAGCCATTAAATTAACTTTACTGAGTAAATTTGTATTTGGGTGATAGATACTAGGTCGGGGAAGGTCAACCTTATTTTGTGGTCAGCCTAACTATGATTTCGGCTCTTATAGCCCTCCAAAACCCTAAAATACCTCAAAATGACCAAATTTCGCTTTCAGCTCTTGTGTAAAGATCTTAACTTAACTTTGTCTGGACAAATTGGTGTTTGGGTGACAGATAATACGTCGGTAAAGGTCAAGTTATTTGTTGAGCGGTCTATGATTTTGGCTCTTACAGCTCTCCAAAATACCCTAATTTACTACAGTGTGGCCAAATTTCGCTGTCAGCGCTTATTTGAAGCTCTTAAATTAATTTTGGTTGGGCAAATTGGTGTTTGGATGACAGATACTACTATGTTAGGGAGCTCAACCTTATTTTTTGGGCATCCTAACTATGATTTTGGCTCTTCTAGTCCCGCAAAACGCCTAAATTTCCAAGTTTTATTGTCAACTTCTGTTTGAAGCCCGTGATTTTGGCTGTCCAAACGGGTGTTGGGTTGACACATACTAGGTCGGGCAAGTACAAGTTTTTTCTTGGGCAGTCTAACTATGATTTTGGGCTTTACAGTCCTCCAAGTACCTTAATTTATAATATAATACCCAAATATGGCCAAATGACGCTGTCAGCTCTTGTTTGAAGCCCTTAAATTATTCTTGGATGAGCAAAACGGTGTTTGGGTGACATATATTAGTTCGAGGAAGGTGACCTTTGTGTTGTGGACAGCCTGACTATGATTTTGACTCCTCTAGCCCCGCAAAATACCGAAATTTACTTCCAAAATTTCCAAGTTTTATTGTCAGCTTCTGTTTAGAGCCCTTAATTTTGGCTGCCCAAACGGGTGTTGGGCTGACACATACTAGGTCGGGCAAGCACAAGTTTATTTGTTGGGCAGTCTAACTGTGATTTTATGTTTTACAGCCCTCCAAATACCTTAGTTTATAATACCCCGATATGGCCAAATGTCGTTGTCAGCTCCTGTTTGAAGCCATTAAATTAACTTTACTGAGTAAATTTGTATTTGGGTGATAGATACTAGGTCGGGGAAGGTCAACCTTATTTTGTGGGCAGCCTAACTATGATTTCGGCTCTTATAGCCCTCCAAAATACCCTAATTTACCCCAAAATGACCAAATTTCGCTGTCAGCTCCTGTGTAAAGATCTTAACTTAACTTTGGCTGGACAAATTGGTGTTTGAGTGACAGATAATACGTCGGTAAAGGTCAAGTTATTTGTTGAGCAGTCTGACTATGATTTTGGCTCTTACAGCTCTCCAAGATACCTTAACTTATCACAATATGGCCAAATTTCGCTTTCAGCACTTATTTGAAGCTCTTAAAATAATTTTGGCTGGGCAAATTGGTGTTTGGATGACAGATATTACTATGTTAGGGAGCTCAACCTTATTTTTTGGGCATCCTAACTATGATTTTGGCTCTTCTAGTCTCGCAAAATGCCTAAATTTCAAGTTTTATTCTCAGCTTCTGTTTGAAGCCCGTGATTTTGGCTGCCCAAACGGGTGTTGAGTTGACACATGCTAGGTAGGGCAAGCCCAAGTTTATTGGTTGGGCAGTCTAACTATGATTTTGGATTTTACAGCCCTCTGAATACCTTAATTTATAATATAATACCCCAATATTGCCAAATGTCGCTGTCAGATCTTGTTTGAAGCCCTTAAATTATTCTTGGATGAGCAAATCGGTGTTTGGGTGACATATAGTAGTTCGAAGAAGATGAACTTTATTTTGTGGGCAGCCTAACTATGATTTTAACACTTCTAGTCCCGCGAAATACCGTAATTTACCTCCAAAATTTTCAAGTTTTATTGTCAGCTTCTGTTTGACGCCCTTAATTTTGGCTGCCCAAACTGGTGCTTGGATGACAGCTGCCTATTAGGTCGGGAGGGTCAAGTTTATATGTACGACAGTCTAACTATGATTTTGCTCTTACGGCTCTCCTAATTTACCCCAATATGGCCAATTTTCGCTGTCAGTTCTTGTTTAAACATTTTAAATTAATTTTGACATGGAAAACTGATATTTGGGCGATATATAGTAGCTAGGGGAAGCTGAACTTTATTTTGTGGGCAGCCTAACTATGATTTTGACTCTTCTAGCCCCGCAAAATACCGAAATTTACCTCCAAAATTTCCAAGTTTTATTGTCAGCTTCTTTTTGAAGCCCTTAATTTTGGCTGCCCAAACTGATGTGTGGGTGACGCATACTAGGTCGGGAAAAGTCAAATTTATTTGTTGGGCAGTCAAACTATGATTTTGGGTTTTACAGCCCTCCAAAATACCCTAATCTATAATATAATTCCCCAATATTGCCAAATGTCGCTGTCAGATCTTGTTTGAAGCCCTTAAATTATTCTTGGATGAGCAAATCGGTGTTTGGGTGACATATAGTAGTTCGAAGAAGATGAACTTTATTTTGTGGGCAGCCTAACTATGATTTTAACACTTCTAGTCCCGCGAAATACCGTAATTTACCTCCAAAATTTCCAAGTTTTATTGTCAGCTTCTTTTTGAAGCCCTTAATTTTGGCTGCCCAAACTGATGTGTGGGTGACGCATACTAGGTCGGGAAAAGTCAAATTTATTTGTTGGGCAGTCAAACTATGATTTTGGGTTTTACAGCCCTCCAAAATACCCTAATCTATAATATAATTCCCCAATATTGCCAAATGTCGCTGTCCTGTTTGAAGCCCATATATTAATTTTGGCTGGGAAAATTGCTATTTGGGCGACAGATACCAGGTCGGTTTCTTGCCCCCACCAGTCCCCCTAATGTACCTCCAAAATGGCCAAATTTCGCTGTCAGCTCCTGTTTGAAAACCTTAAACTATTTTTGCTTTGAAATTGTTTTTTGGATGACAGATTCTAGCTCAGGGAAGGTTATGTTTATTTTTTGCACAATCTAACTATGATTTTGGCTCTTTTAACCTTCCCCTAAATTTCCCTTCCCATTTTGGAGGTAAATTAGGACATTTTGAGCGACTAGAAGAGCCAAAATCATAATAAGGTTGTCCAATAAATAAACTTGACTTTCCAGACCTAGTATCTGTCACCCGAACAACTATTTGCCTAGCCAAAATTAATTTAACGGCTTCAAACAGGCACTGCCAGCGAAATTTAGCCATTATAAGGGTAAATTTCAGTATTTTGGGTGCCTAGAAGAACCAAAATCATAGTTAGGCTGGGGCCTAGAAGAACCAAAATCACAGTTAGGCAGTCCTAAAAATAAATTTGACCTTCTCCGACTTAGCATTTATTAATTACCTAAACAACAATTTGACCAGCCAAAGATAATTTAAGGGCTCGAAACAGGAGCTGACAAAGTAACTTGGCCAATTCGGGGGTAAATTATTGTGGCATTTTGGGAGACTAGAAGAGCAAAAATCATAGTTAGGCTGTCCAAAAAATAGACTTTCCCCAACCTTGAAATTATTACCTAAACAACAATTTGATCAGCCAAAGTTAATGTAAGGGTTCCATACAGGAGCTGACAAAGTAACTTGGCCAATTGGGGGGTAAATTGTGGTATTTTTGGGAGGCTAAAAGAGCCAAAATCATAGTTAGATTGTGCAAAAAATAAACATAACCTTCCCTGAGCTAGAATCTGTCATCCAAAAAACAATTTCAAAGCAAAAATAGTTTAAGGTTTTCAAACAGGAGCTGACAGCGAAATTTGGCCATTTTGGAGGTACATTAGGGTATCTTGTGGGGCAAGAAGAGCCAAAATTATAATTAGGCAGTTTAAAAAATAAAATTGACCTTTCCCGACCTAGCATCTGTTACCAAAACGACAATTTGCCCAGCCAAAATTAATTTAAGGGCTCTAAACAGGAGCCGACAGCGAAATTTGGCCATTTTGGAACTGAATTAGGGTATTTCGGAGGCCTAGGAGGGACAAAATCATAGTCAGACAGTCCAAAAAATAGAACTGAGATTCGCCGACCTAGTATCTGTTACCCAAACGACAATTTGTCCAGCCAAAATTAATTTAAGGGCTCCAAACAGGAGCCGACAGCGAAATTTGGCCATTTTGCAACTAAATTTATTTTGGGCCACTAGAAGAGCCAAAATCATAGTTAGGCAGTCCAAAAAATAAACTCGACCTTCCGCGACCTAGCATCCGTTACGTAAACAACAATTTCCGAGCCAAAATTAATTTAGCGGCTTCAAACAGGAGCTGACAGCGAAATTTGGCCATGTTGGGAGTAAATTAGGGTATTTTGGGCGACTAGAAGAGCCAAAATCATAGTTAGGCTGCGCAAAAAATAAACTTTATCTTCCCCGACATAGTATCTGTTATCCAAACAACAATTTAATTTGTCCAGCCAAAATTAATTTAAGGGCTTCAAACAGGAGCTGACAGCGAAATTAGAACATTTTGGAGGTAAATTAAGATGTTTTGGGGCCTAGAAGATCCAAAATCATAGTTAGGCTGTGCAAAGATAAATTAAGGGGCCGACAGCGAAATTTGGGCATTTTGGAACTAAATTAGGGTATTTCGGTGGCCTAGAAGAGCCAAAATCATAGTTAGGCAGTCCAAAAAATAAAATTAACCTTCCCCTAAATTTCCCTTCCCATTTTGGAGGTAAATTAGGACATTTTGAGCGACTAGAAGAGCCAAAATCATAATAAGGTTGTCCAATAAATAAACTTGACTTTCCAGACCTAGTATCTGTCACCCGAACAACTATTTGCCTAGCCAAAATTAATTTAACGGCTTCAAACAGGCGCTGCCAGCGAAATTTAGCCATTATAAGGGTAAATTAGAGTATTTTGGGTGCCTAGAAGAGCCAAAATCATAGTTAGGCTGGGGCCTAGAAGAACCAAAATCACAGTTAGGCAGTCCTAAAAATAAATTTGACCTTCCCCGACTTAGCATTTATTAATTACCTAAACAACAATTTGACCAGCCAAAGTTAATTTAAGGGCTCGAAACAGGAGCTGACAAAGTAACTTGGCCAATTCGGGGGTAAATTATTGTGGTATTTTGGGAGGCTAGAAGAGCAAAAATCATAGTTAGGCTGTCCAAAAAAATAGACTTTCCCCAACCTTGCAATTATTACCTAAACAACAATTTGATCAGCCAAAGTTTATGTAAGGGTTCCATACAGGAGCTGACAAAGTAACTTGGCCAATTGGGGGGTAACTTGTGGTATTTTTGGGAGGCTAAAAGAGCCAAAATCATAGTTAGATTGTGCAAAAAATAAATATAACCTTCCCTGACCTAGAATCTGTCATCCAAAAAACAATAATTTCAAAGCAAAAATAGTTTAAGGTTTTCAAACAGGAGCTGACAGCGATATTTGGCCATTTTGGAGGTACATTAGGGTATCTTGTGGGGCAAGAAGAGCCAAAATTATAATTAGGCAGTCTAAAAAAATTGACCTTTCCCGACCTAGTATCTGTTACCAAAACGACAATTTGCCCAGCCAAAATTAATTTAAGGGCTCTAAACAGGAGCCGACAGCGAAATTTGGCCATTTTGGAACTGAATTAGGATATCTCGAGGGCGTAGGAGGGACAAAATCATAGTCAGACAGTCCAAAAAATAAAACTGAGATTCGCCGACCTAGTATCTGTTACCCAAACGACAATTTGTCCAGCCAAAATTAATTTAAGCGCTCCAAACAGGAGCCGACAGCGAAATTAGGCCATTTTGGAACTGAATTAGGATATCTCGGGGGCGTAGGAGGGACAAAATCATAGTCAGACAGTCCAAAAAATAGAACTGAGCTTCACCGACCAAGTATCTGTTACCCAAACGACAATTTGTCCAGCCAAAATTAATTTAAGGGCTCCAAACAGGAGCCGACATCGAAATTTGGCCATTTTGCAACTAAATTAGGGTATTTTGGGCCACTAGAAGAGCCAAAATAATAGCTAGGCAGTCCAAAAAAATAAACTCGACCTTCCGCGACCTAGCATCCGTTACGTAAACAACAATTTCCGAGCCAAAATTAATTTAGCGGCTTCAAACAGGAGCTGACAGTGAAATTTGGCCATGTTGGGAGTAAATTAGGGTATTTTGGGCGACTAGAAGAGCCAAAATCATAATAAGGTTGTCCAATAAATAAACTTGACTTTCCAGACCTAGTATCTGTCACCCGAACAACTATTTGCCTAGCCAAAATTAATTTAACGGCTTCAAACAGGCGCTGCCAGCGAAATTTAGCCATTATAAGGGTAAATTAGAGTATTTTGGGTGCCTAGAAGAGCCAAAATCATAGTTAGGTTGGGGCCTAGAAGAACCAAAATCACAGTTAGGCAGTTCTAAAAAGAAATTTGACCTTCTCCGACTTAGCATTTATTAATTACCTAAACAACAATTTGACCAGCCAAAGCTAATTTAAGGGCTCGAAACAGGAGCTGACAAAGTAACTTGGCCAATTCGGGGGTAAATTATTGTTGCATTTTGGGAGGCTAGAAGAGCAAAAATCATAGTTAGGCTGTCCAAAAAATAGACTTTCCCCAACCTTGCAATTATTACCTAAACAACAATTGGATCAGCCAAAGTTAATGTAAAGGTTCCATACAGGAGCTGACAAAGTAACTTGGCCAATTGGGGGGTAAATTGTGGTATTTTTGGGAGGCTAAAAGGGCCAAAATCATAGTTAGATTGTGCAAAAAATAAACATAACCTTCCCTGACCTAGAATCTGTCATCCAAAAAACAATAATTTCAAAGTAAAAATAGTTTAAGGTTTTCAAACAGGAGCTGACAGCGAAATTTGGCCATTTTGGAGGTACATTAGGGTATCTTGTGGGGCAAGAATAGCCAAAATTATAGTTAGGCAGTCTAATAAATAAAATTGACCTTTCCCGACCTAGTATCTGTTACCAAAACGACAATTTGCCCAGCCAAAATTAATTTAAGGGCTCTAAACAGGAGCCGACAGCGAAATTTGGCCATTTTGGAACTGAATTGGGGTATTTCGGGGGCCTAGGAGGGACAAAATCATAGTCAGACAGTCCAAAAAATAGAACTGAGATTCGCCGACCTAGTATCTGTTACCCAAACGACAATTTGTCCAGCCAAAATTAATTTAAGCGCTCCAAACAGGAGCCGACAGCGAAATTAGGCCATTTTGGAACTGAATTAGGATATCTCGGGGGCGTAGGAGGGACAAAATCATAGTCAGACAGTCCAAAAAATAGAACTGAGCTTCACCGACCAAGTATCTGTTACCCAAACGACAATTTGTCCAGCCAAAATTAATTTAAGGGCTTCAAACAGGAGCCGTGATTTGGCTTTTGCTAATTAGGGGTTTTTGGGCCTAGGGCCTAGGCGTCAAATCTCCCTTCCGGCGCCGCGCGGCGCGGCTTCAAACAGGAGCTGACAGCGAAATTTGGCCATGTTGGGAGTAAATTAGGGTATTTTGGGCGACTAGAAGAGCCAAAATCATAGTTAGGCTGCGCAAAAAATAAACTTTATCTTCCCCGACATAGTATCTGTTATCCAAACAACAATTTAATTTGTCCAGCCAAAATTAATTTAAGGGCTTCAAACAGGAGCTGACAGCGATATTAGAACATTTTGGAGGTAAATTAAGATGTTTTGGGGCCTAGAAGATCCAAAATCATAGTTAGGCTGCCCAAAGATAAACTAAGGGGCCGACAGCGAAATTTGGGCATTTTGGAACTAAATTAGGGTATTTCGGTGGCCTAGAAGAGCCAAAATCATAGTTAGGCAGTCCAAAAAATAAAATTAACCTTCCCCTAAATTTCCCTTCCCATTTTGGAGGTAAATTAGGACATTTTGAGCGACTAGAAGAGCCAAAATCATAATAAGGTTGTCCAATAAATAAACTTGACTTTCCAGACCTAGTATCTGTCACCAAAAGAACGATTTGCCTAGCCAAATTAATTAACGGCTTCAAAAGAAACAGGCGCTGCCAGCGAAATTTAGCCATGATAAGAGGTAAATTAGAGCAGGGTGCCGAGAAGAGCCAAAAAATCATAGTTAGGCTGGGGCCTAGAAGAACCAAAATCACAGTTAGGCAGTCCTGAAAATAAATTTGACCTTCCCCTACTTAGCATTTATTACATTACCTAAACAACTATTTGACCAGCCAAAGTTAATTTAAGGGCTCTGAAACAGGAGCTGAAAGAAATAACTTGGCCAATTTGGGGGTAAATCATTGTGGCATTTTGGGAGGCAATAGAAGAACAAAAATCAATAGCTAAGCTGTCCAAAAATAGTATTTCCCCAACCTTGCAACTATTACCTACCAAGAAGCATTTGATCAGCCAAGTTCATGGAAGGGTTCCATACAAGACTTGAAAGAAATAACTTGGCCTATTGGGGCAAACTTGTGGTATTTCTGGGAGGCAAAGAAGGAACCAAAACTAGAGCCAGAACTTGTGCAAAAATAAAAAACAACCTTCCCTTACTCTGGAGAATCTGCTATTCAAAACAATAATTTCAAAAGCAAAAAGAGTTGTACAGGTTTCAAACACAGGAGCTGACAGCGTAATTTGCCCATTTTGGAGGTACATTAGGGGTATCTTGTGGGGCAAGAATAGCCAAAATTATAGTAGGCTGTCCAAAAAATAAGCTTGACTTTACTCGACATAGCATCTGTGACCTAAACAACAATGTCTCCAGACAAAACTAGCTTAAAGGCTCCAAACGGAAGCTGACAGCGAAAATTTCGCATTTGGGGGTTAAATTATGGTATTTTGGGGGCTAGAAAAGCCAAGATCATATTTAACTGTCCAAAAAATACCCTTGACTTTCCCGACCTAGTATCTGTCAATCAAACTTCAATTTTCCCGGTCAAAATTAATTAAGGGCTTCATACAGGAGATGACAAAGAAATTTTTCCATTTTGGGGATAAACTATAGCATTGGAGGAGGGGGGCTAGAAGAGCCAAAATCATAGCTAAGCTGCCCAAAAAATAAACGTGACCTTTCTCTACCTATGTAACCCAAACAACAATTTGGCCATTCTAAATTAATTTAAGTGTTTCAAACAGGAACTGATAGCGAAATTTGGTCATTATGGGTGCAAATTAGGGTATTTGGGGCTAGATCAGCCAACATCATAGTTAGGATATTCAAAAAATAAGGCTGAGCTCTGGCACTCAAATGACAATTTGCTCAGCCAAAGTTATTTTAAGGGCTCCAAACAGGAGCTGACAGAGGAATTTGGCGATTTTGGGGTAAATTATGGTTTTTTCGGGTGCTAGAACAGCCAAAATCGTAGTTAGGCTATCAAAAATATACCTGAGCAGCCCCGACCAAGTATCTGTCAACCAAACAACGATTTGTCCAGCCAAAATTACCTCAAGAGCTTCAAACAGCATCTGACGAAGAAATTTGACAATTTTTTGCGCAAATAAGGGAATTTGCGGACAGATCAGCCTATCCAAAAAATAAAGTTGAGCTCTGTCGCTCAAATAACAATTTGCTCAGCCAAAATTAGTTTAAGGGCTCCAAACAGGAGCTGACAGCGAAATTTGGCGATTTTGTACGCAATTATTGTTTTTTCGGGAGCTAGGAGAACCAAAAGCATAGTTAGACTGTCCAAAAAATAAACTTGAGCTTGCCCGACCATGTAACTGTCCCACCTGAACAACGATTTGCCCATCCATGCTTCAAACAAATGTTGACAGCAAACTGGGCGCTGTTCTGGGTAAATTAGGGTATTTGGGCGGGGGAGGGGGGTGGTACAATAGCCAAAATCATTGTTGGGCTGTACAAAAAATTAAGTTGACCTTCAGCAACCTAGTATCTGTCGTGCAAACAACAATTTGTCCAGCCAAAATTAATTTAAGTGTTTCAAACAGGAACTGATAGCGAAATATGGTCATTATGGGTGCAAATTAGGGTATTTGGGGCTAGTTCAGCCAACAACATAGTTAGGCTATTCAAAAAATAAGGTTGAGCTCTGGCACTCAAATGACAATTTGTTCAGCCAAAGTTATTTTAAGGGCTCCAAACAGGAGCTGACAGAGGAATTTGGCGATTTTGGGGTAAATTATGTTTTTTTCGGGTGCTAGAACAGCCAAAATCACAGTTAGGCTATCAAAAAAATAAACTTGAGCTTCCACGACCTAGTATCTGTCAACTAAACAACAATTTGTCCAGTCAAAATTAATTTAAGGATTCAAACAGGAACTGACGACGAAATTAGGCGATTTCGTGGGCAAATTAGGGTATTTTGGTGGGCTAGAAGAGCCAAAATCATAGTTAGGCTGCCCAAAGATAAACTAAGGGGCCGACAGCGAAATTTGGGCATTTTGGAACTAAATTAGGGTATTTCGGTGGCCTAGAAGAGCCAAAATCATAAGCA
>JASANE010027247.1:0-51348 GCA_030248225.1 Trileptium ribeirensis
GTTGATTGGTTGTTCGCTAGCATACATCTGTGGTTATCGTAAGTCAGTCTTAGATTGTGGTTTGGACGCTGTGGTGGTATTCCCAGGTTACTTCTGTTCGCTAGCAGCTTAAAGATTTTGGGTTTTAGCTCATTTGTACTACGTAACGGGGGCACTTCTACTTATTGATTACTCACGCGAGCAGAATCTCAGCATATTGTTATTCCTCATTGTGGATTGTCACGTGACTCGTGGACAGGCGATAAAAAGTTATCGTGTGAAGAATACAGATAGAGACACTGCATCATGATGATGAGCATTTGTAATGAGCTTTTGCTCGCTTTAGCGATATTTTAACAGAATTACTTTATTATCGTTGTGGAATATTTATCTGTTGATCATTTCTTGGGATATTTGTAGTGTACGTTGATTGTTTGCTGATCGATCATTGAGGCAATTATTTCACTTAGGCTGCACGTTGAATTGAGGATCAGAGTTCATTGCTATTCGTAACGACAGTCGGACATCCCCAAAAGTCCAGAGTATTTGAATTCCCACATAAACCCAATAGCGTTCGATTGTTCTTCGTTACATTTGGAGGTCCCACCGAGACTCGGTTCTTCATAGCCGAGTCTGGTGAACTTTGATCGTTGCATTCAATCGTGCCGTTTTCTGAAACTTCGGGTTTGCGGACAAATACGGCTGAATATAATTTGAGAAGTAGGAGTGGGGCAAGATTAGAATCTAGTGACGACGAACCAAATAATAGTTCGTACTTAGAATCGGATAGTTTTGTCTACTCTGTGCCAAGTCAGGAGAAGGTGAAAATGGTAGATTCGCTGTCCAAGAATATTGGTCAATTAGACCATGTCGTGAAAGACCTAGCCACAAGACTAGATACTGGTTTACAGAATTTATCAGATGAATTTGGTGAATTATCACATCGCGCTAGCTTAGCAAACCAACTTGACCTTACAATAAAACCGTATAAAGGGGATTTGACCGGCCAAGATTTTAACACTTGGATTGAAAATTTTAACACAGTCTGTGAAGCCAAATTGATCGGTGAAGCATTAAGATTGAGAGTATTGCCAGCGTATTTAAAAGATCGGGCCAAAGATGTTTATGATCGTCTTCCTGACGCCTCCAAAAGACATTATAATGACTTGGTGCGTTCGTTGAGAAATGGGTTAGCTACCCCCGAATGGTCAATGTATCATGAGGCGGCGTTAGAGCAACGTCAACAACATGTCGGTGAAAATGTTACAGCATACCTTAAAGTAATTAAGCGCGCGTGTAAAAATATATATCCGGCTGAGAATGACGCGAATTTGGAGCGAAAAATAATTAGTCGATTTTTCAGTGGGCTCCGTTCACCTGAATTAAAGTCACAAGTATTTCGTGATATGCCCAAATCTTTAAGAGAGGCTGAGGACTTGGCCCAACGATTAGATATGCAAAGTATATTGTGCACACCCACCGTCTCTACGGTTGGAGTTGTATCATCTTCGACCATTTCGGATAAAAGATTGGAACAAATTACACGCGGAATAGAACTTTTGACCGAAAATCAAAAAGTATTGGCTTCTAAAATAGAACGACCCCGTGAGGAACAACGGGGAACGACTAGGCCTCTCCCGCCAAGGCGTCCCGATACAGGATACCGACCAAATAGCAATCGGCCACAAAACCAAATGATCAACCGAAATAGATTTAATTCCCCTGCAGAATTTAACCCAAGGGGTCCCAGGTGTTATAACTGTGGAAAACTGGGTCACATGGCTATGAGCTGTCTTCTTCGAGGCCCGCAACAACCTAATAATAGGAACCAATCAAGACCATGGTTTAATACTACCAGAAATAGCTTCCCATCGTCAAACAATCCACTTCAACAACCAACACGTCCAAATATACCTAATGTTGGACCAATGGCAGTCAAACCAGTAACACGAAATGTGGTTGCTGCAGCCACCATGGCTGAACTTGATCCAATTAAAAGTGAGCCACCCGTACCCAAAAATAATATTGAGCTAGAGGAACTAAAGCGGGAAATTGAGGCTTTGACTAAACAAAACGCGCTTCTGGTTGAGAAGGCTTATCCGCAGTTCGCTGGAGCCATCACTGTTGTACCAAAAGCAGCCGTAAAAACGGTTGATAAAGAAACTCAAACAATGATCCCAGGGAATAACACTGAAAGAAAGATTGAAAAAACGTCTTTGAAACGGGTCAAAATGGGATGGTCGACCCCTAAATATATCATGCTCATATTTGCAATGCTGCTGTTTTGTACAATGACTATACCTGCGGATACCACATTTGTTCGTACTTTAAATAAGTTACACCCGCATTTATTCCCTTCATTTGGAGTTGGGTTTGTCCCAGAAGGCCTTGTTGTTACGGCAGCCGATTCAGTTTATGTCCCAATACTAGTTCACACTAAGCACGAAAAACATGAGCAATGTAAAACTATGTTAAAAAATACATTCAACATAGATAATAATTCAAAAGATTGCAACTGCACTGGTCATAAATTTTTGTATAGTGAAACTCAAAAGGCACTCCACCAGTTAAACAAAAATTTCGATGGATCTGTAGATCCAGAGTTTTATGAAGCGCTACTTCAAACTATTTGCACGGATAAACCTTTTATATGCTCTTTTAATCAAAATCCTAGGGAGAAACGATTTGTTGGCGTGGCAATTGCAGGTGCAATGTCTGTGTTAGGACTTGGGGTTGGCATTGCCAATACCGTTAAGATGTCAAGGCTTGAACCTAAGGTGATCGCACTCCAAAAGGCTGTTCCTTTATTGGAACAACATGTAATTGTGGAAGCTGAACAAATTAAACAACTATCCATTAATCAAGAACGTATATATGCAGTAACACATGATATAGTAAGATACATGAAACAGGCAACTGTATCCATTGAATGTACATTGAGTCAAT
This sequence comes from Trileptium ribeirensis, assembly GCA_030248225.1. NCBI lineage: Eukaryota > Metazoa > Nematoda > Enoplea > Enoplida > Thoracostomopsidae > Trileptium > Trileptium ribeirensis. The sequence continues at coordinate 2,926 of JASANE010027247.1, forward strand.
ATGTTGTATATACACATTTTATGTCTCAAACTAACTTATTTGTAAATGATGTACGAAACCTAATTAAAGCCACGGTCACGGCTAGTAATGATGGAACGCTGTCGGCCGATATTTTGACCGCAGATCAAATAAGGTTATTGGTTCAGAGGGAATATTCTTTAGCCGACACAGTATACGTACATGATCCGGAATTATTTTATCATTTTGTCACCGTATATCCGGTGATGATGGATATTATGAACACACGTTTCGGATATATACTTGAAATTCCTAGGATAAGAGTTAAGAATATTTTGCCTTTGATGCGAGTTGTAAATGTAGGGTTTAATGAACCTAGTTCGAACGCAACAGTTCGTTTGTCTTTACCTAATTTCATTACATATGACACAACGCTAAATAAGGGATATTTTCATGAAGTAATCTCGGAGCATTGCCGCAGGCGCACAGGACTTTGGTACTGCGCGCGTGAATCCTTACCGACCAGCAATAGTGACACATGTCTTCAGGACTTGCGCAACTCTTCAGTTACAAATAAGTCATGCATGTTCGATGTTAAACAGTATTCCCCAGAAACGATAATTGAGAGCACGCGCGTAGGCATTTTAGTCCGCACATCTCAGGAATATATACACGTCACCCGTGTTCAACCTGGTGGACAGGTTACCAAGGCGGAGAAGATTGCAGTACCAGAACACGGTGTAATGTTTTTTGCACATTCTGATTTTTCCATGATTATTGTTGGTGATCAAGTTCTAACCTCGAGTCTAAGGCCAGCTCAAGATTTTGAGGTACTTGTACAAAAAGTCGAAAAATTTCAGCTTAACTTTTCTGATATAGCTCCTCCTGCATGGAGTAAATTAAATGATGTCAAATACCATGCGGCACTAACGCAGGAACGGTTAAAACGGGAGTTATCATTTTTCATGCCTGATGAAACCGGAATAGAACTTCCATCAGAAATTACTTTAATAATAATCGTAATAGCATTGATCTTTCTTATCGTTTGTGTGCAATATTATTTTCGCAAGAAACTGAAACAATTATTTTGTCGATGTTGCAGATGCAACTCTCAAAACCAAAAGAGCGATGATATTGAATTGAAAGAAAATTCGGCGTCCTCTCCTACTGAGCAGGATTATCGTTTAGCAACAAACTCAATAAGACACAGCGAGCCCGTTAAGTTAAGAGCGCGACCGATAGTCGTTGTGAGTGATAATGCAATCGAAATTTGCGATCTTCCGTTCTGTCGCGGGCAGACGCATCAAAAACCACGACCGAGAACAGAATACGGAGTTATACGATCCGCGGAAACATTGTTCTCAATAGGCAGAGCTAGATCGGAAATAAGTGTTACCATTAATAATAAACCATTTACTGCAGTTTTAGATACAGGGAGTAATATAAGTGTTATGTCATCGGACGTGTTTACTGATTTGAGTCAGACTTCCGATAGCCTAGTGTTTGCGCCACGAGCAAACATTATTGGCATAACAGGACATAGCTTAGATATAAGAGGTGCTGTTAAAGTAAATCTACAAATAGGGAAATCTTCTCTCGAGTGTCACATTTACGTGTAGGACGACTCTAAACATTCAGTCATCATCGGAGTCGACATCCTCCAACGACTCGGAACAGTATCCATTAACTACCAACAGCGTCATATTACGATTGATGGCACCACTTTATTGATGGGTGAACCTGTCACTAAATCTGTACATTTGCCTACGACAACGGTTCTTCCACCACGATCAGAGGTGATCATTCCTTGTCCTGTTCCTGGATTTGACGAGCCGGGTGAAGTCTTATTTGAGCCCAGCGAAAGGCTGGAATATGAATACGACTTGGCCGCTCCCAGTATGTTACTGTTGAACAGTCCCGTAATAACTGTACCGGTGAGACTATTGAATATGTCCTATTATTCAGTTAAATTGTATCAACATACCAACCTAGGCATTGTTGAACTTATACCTCTTGACCGAGCTTCATTATTCATTAGAGCTAGCTCGGACGCAGATCCGGACATTCTAGACCAGTTAAAGTTTAGCGAATGTAATGCCACCGAAGACGAAAAGATACAATTGATTAAGTTAATTGTAGAATATTCAGAGGTGTTTGCAAAGCATGACTATGATTATGGCGACATAACGATCATTCAACATTCAATCGATACCGGTGATTCAATTCCTATCAAGGAAAGACCATACCGAATACCGTTTCAGAGAAAACAAAGGTCGACAAAGAGATCTCGCATATGCTTCATCACGGAATCATCGAGCCTTCGACCAGCCCTCGGGCATGTCATTTTGTGTTGGTGGGTAAGAAAAACGGTGAATCTTTGCGTTTGTGTGTTGACTATAGGAAACTCAACGCAGTTACTAAGAAAGACTGCTATCCATTACCTAACATAAATGATTTGCTTGAATGTGTTGACAAAGCAAGATATTTTAGCGTGATGGATTTGTTGTCTGGATTTTGGGAAATACCAATGGCTAATGCTTCGGTAGAAAAGACGGCGTTTGTAACACCTGCAGGTTTATATCAGTTTAGAAAAATGCCTTTCGGATTATGTAATGCGCCTGCTACCTTCCAACGGACACTCGAAGCTACACTTCACGGATTAGTTGAAAGGGTCTGTTTGATAATGCTTTTGACCAACGAAACAAATGCTTCAGGACGCCTCCAGCGCTGGGCCTTGTCGTTGACTGAATACGACTTTACGGTTGAACATCGCGCAGGCAAAAAGATGGGACACGTTGATGCGCTCTCTAGAGCTGATTTTTATTTTAAAACTGTTAATGATTCGGACATATATGAAGATGAGATAAAGTTCGCATATATAATAACTACGTAAAACAGAGATGATATATATCCTGAAAGTAATAGTGAATTCATACAAAAACAAGAGAAGGATTCTGAGACTAAGGCATTAAGAAATTATATCGACAAAAATGAACTACCCGATGATTCAAGGCTCGCGTCGCATTTTGCATTAGTACAGCTTAGAATAGAATAGAGCAGGCCTCATATGGAAACAGTTGGTGGTGCCTTTCTCTATGAGGGACGAGCTAATCTCAGCTCACCACGACGATGTCGTCGGTGGTGGTCATTTAGGAATAGCTAAGACTTATCAGAAATTACTTCCCAAATACTATTGGGAAGGAATATATCGAGATGTAAGCAACTGGTGTAGAAGCTGTTTGGATTGTAACAAAAAGAAGCCCGGTCCACATAGAGCGAAGGCACCGCTCAACCCGATACCGGCTACACAGCCGAATTATTCGTATCATGTGGACGTATTAGGTCCACTACCGCAAACATACAATGGTAATAAATATGTAGTAATATTTATCGACCGCTTCACTAAGTATCCCGAAGCTATATGCACGCCAGATCAAAAAGCTACTACTATCGCAAAGCTATTTATGACTGAGATTGTATGTCGCCACTCAGCGCCGCATGAGCTGGTGAGCGACAATGCTCCAAATTTTCGAAGTGAACTGGTCGATCAAATATGTAAATTAACAGGAACTCGAAAAGTGTTTACAACGCCCTATAGGCCTCAGAGCAATGGTATAGTTGAGCGTATTAATCGCACGTTTCTGAGTATGGTCTCACAGTATGTAGACACAGCACAAAGAACCTGGGACGAATTTGTCCCTTTTGCATGTTTCGCATATAGGGTAAGTATCAATGATACCACTTCTCTGAGTCCTTTTGAAATGGTCTATGGAGGGCAACCGCGATTACCAATAGATAGGGCGTTGCCGATTTCAAATATTAATTACCTGGACGAGGAAGACTATTTTCGCGACCTACAGTTGATGCTGAAATCAGCGTGGGAACTGGCTCGCGAAAATATTCTTCGCTCCCAGGAGCATATGAAATATTATTATGATCGAAAGGCTGCCGAACCAAGATATTGGGTTGGACAAAAGGTATTTCTGCACATCCCATTTCAGAAACAAGGGAAAACGAAAAAGCTCGCCACATTATGGCAAGGGCTCTATGAAATTTCTGAACTAGTGTTGCCTGACGTAATACTGAATTCCTTAAACAATCCAAAGCAAGTTAATATAATAGTCCATGTAGATCGCATAAAACGGTTTCACGAACCCCATGTTCCGCAACTTCAGATAGAGGGAAAGCCTATAGAAGATGAAGACCCAAATCAAATATTAAATGCCAAAGATCCTAATATTGCTGGTAATGTTATATCTACCGATGCCAAAATACCTCAGGAGCAGCCTGAGATTGACCTTGACGACCAACAAGGGGAAAAGGATCCCACAACTGAGCAATCTAAGACCCATAATTATAACGTTAGGTCAAGAAAAACGTCGGCCTAGTTTTTCCCTTTTTGCTTCGGTAGCCTACTTATAAAATAAGAGTAAGATGAGATTTTTAGGGAGGGGCGATATTATTTTATTTTATGACGCTCCGGCTTCTTACATTAACAGCAGCTACATCGCCCGGCGTTTGCACTCGTCACAGCAACAGCAGCTACATCGCCCGGCGTTTGCACTTGTTACAGCAACAGCAGCGGCACGCGTTTGTGCCACTTGGCAGCTGTCTCCGACTATGGTGTTTGCCGCCCCATGTGCTAGCCTAAGCCTCTGATGTAGCATCGAGTCGCAAACACGGGGTTGACAAGTAACAGTACTTAGTTCAGTAGAATATTGTGAAGACACTGTGCAACTGTCTATATATCCGCTCTCATGTGAGAACTTTTGCGATATTTTTACAATGAAACTGTTAATGGCGCAGCATTATGTATCGGCTCAACTGAACTAAGTACTTTACTCTTAGATTCGCTGATTCGTTTCGACATTACGCACTTGAAATCGAAAACTGACGATGACTAGTCTGGAACTAACCGAAATCGATCAGATGGACGCGTACTACAGTATCCCAGCGGAAGTGACGAACGACCGTATATGATCCTGTCTTTGGTACGCTCATCGCCCAAAGAGGATGCTTTGGGGCAACAGCACGACATGGGTTTCCTGGCTGAGTATCGTCGCATGAACGTCAGCACCACCCGCGCTAGCGAATTAACATTTTCGTTTGTAATGTATTACACTTTCTCGACCAGCCATTACTCCGTGAGTCTATTCGTGAATGCTGCTCCACTAATGGTTGGATTGCGCCTACGCCCCTGTTTGTCAAGCGATTCGTGCATCTTCGGGTTTGCAAGTCATTACCACGCCCTGCGGCCGGGGATGTGCTGTTTAAACTGGGCACTGTTGTCTATGATTCTCGCCGAACGGTCAATCGTTCGTTCATCACTCCGAGCGTGAACTTTTTTACGTAATAACAGTGCTAATTGATGCAAATTCAGGGCGAGGTTTGGCGCTTGGTGGTGGCAGTTACTGTGGTTGGAGCAATAGCCGAGTTGGTCGCACTCGTGTTGCTGCAGCTACGCTCATCGGTGCAATCGTGGCATTCGTTCCAATCGCTCACGTTCATCGGTTGTCTGTTGTATATACGGCGTTCGCTGTCGTTATTCTGGTAAGTAGAACTTTTGTATATCAAGCCTAAAGTGAAACTGAAAATACCAGCCTACATATTTTACGGCGCTAAGCACCCATTCTCCAATCATTTTCCATCCCCATTTTGGATGGATCGACGTTACTATAAAAATGTTGAGCAATACTAGATGCTTAAGAAAGCCGAACACTTAGGATTCCTACAGCTAGCGACTACTATTCTGCAAACTGATGAACCTAAAACCATGAAGAAGCAAATGAAATCAGCTGAGCGTAGTTTGAAGCGAACACCACAAGGCAGAACACTATTAGTTTCTTGGTATGAAGAGCAAGTCCCTGTCATGGAAAAATGAGTTTTGAGCAAGTTTCAGCACAATCAAAATCTTGGAGCAATGTTGCTGAACACTAGGAACCAGATAATTGCGGAAGCGAACCGTCATAACACGTTTTGGGGAATTGGACTTGGACCGAAAGATCCCGATGCTCAAGGTCCTGATCGATGAGAAGGTATCAACGAGTTTGGTACTATCTTAATGTGTGTTCGACAAATGTTAGCTGCCTGTCGAGCGCCACTAAAATTTCCAGTACCGAATGTAGTTCCTATCGATTATCAGCAGCCAGGACCATCTAGCATGTTAAAACATTTCTTTGAGTAATAATTATTGTTTTAAATAATGTTTGTAATTAGAAAATGATGGAAACACAAAAAAAAATTAAAAAAATAACAAAAGTAAGAAAAAATTTTTTTTAGAAAATCAACATTAGATTATAATTGTACTCTATATGTTTATGGTAATTTAAATTATAGCTCGTGTGAGCAGCTTTGTGATGTTTTCTCAGCTGTTATTTTTGCTTTTCATACGATATGATTATCGAGAATTTTACCACTACAGATTGGTCACAAGATTTACCGGTAATTAATGTCGAAAAATGTCATAATTGTCCGTGATAACGCGTATTCTCTCACATTATTAAGAAACAACGATTGAAACCGACCGAAATTTGCTGTAGTAAGAACAAAAATGAAGCAGGGTGATGTTAGTTTCAACTTTTAAACGTTAGTGTTTAATTGAGTATACGCCCCCAGGAGTGGGCTTTGCGAGGTAGGAGTGGTGTAACGAGATTAGCTAGGCACTAATCTAAATTTAAAAAAAGATGGAAAAGTTATAATCATTTCGTTACTCTTAGTCAAAATTGGACACCAAATAATGCGGGATACGTTTATTAAAATATGGACCAATGGTCTAGCTCGCTGTGCGGCCCTGCCAGCTTATAAGGTATGCGTTCAGGTCCCACCGGTACCTTAAACCTAAAACTTTGAGTCGTTTTTTCGATTAAATCATGCCTTTGACATATAAAATTATTATGGAACTAAATGTAGCGTTACAAAAAATATTTGATGACCCTGGTAACCTGGTTTTATTCCACCGACATGCAGGGCAAAACGATGAAGTGATATACCAACGTTAAAATTATGTAAATTCCCAAACATTAACGAGCAGTTATTGGCGAAACAATCGAAAAATAATTCGGTTTGACCATATATTGCCCAAATTGTAGAAACGTAACGGTCAATGCGGAAAGTATAGATAAGTTTCTGTTCTTATTTTAGCGTTACGCCAATCACACGACTCCCGACTGTTGGATCATAATATCGGCTGTAGTACGCTGAAGTGTCGATTATACTATTTCGTCTATTTCGAATAAGTAGTACGAATTCGTGGTCGATATTAACGGTAAGCTTGTACCTTTATCCCACGTTATAGGTTTGTGCCTTTTTTTCGAGAGAATATCCATACACTATGTGACTTGCAGTCGTATTAGCGTAGGTATAAATTTTGTTGGCGCTTGGTGTATAGCAGATATTTTGAGGAATTCTATATTAACTAGTTTAAACATATGTCACGCGGAGTAGAAATGCCGAATTTCTTGATATTTTGACTAGGTCATTTCTATACGATGTACAATAGACCGAGTTCTACATGATGTTTGATTTCTGCGAATTACAATAATAGCTCGTATCTTTACCACGCGTAGCTCTGAGTTATATTGCTTTATATTGTGCTGAATTTTTTGAAATGCATGTGTAGAGATGTGGTTAAGCTCTTCTGCTTGCCATATAACCTGTATATTCTTAGTTCCCCTGACATATCTCAATATTTTTTTGTAAATTACGAGAACATCGGCTCAGTTGTAGCTTCGGCATAAACTGTAGACAATACATCGCAAGCTTATGTTTCTGCGGTTATTCAAGCACAACTTCATTTCCGAAGTAAAATGTCAAGCGGCAAGAACGGATTCTGTTTCGTGTATGTAGTTTAAATTATTAGATGTTTAATGCTAATTCGGTACCACTGTAAAAGATTCCGTGCGCCATATGTTATATTTTAATCACGACACTGTTTAATGCCTCTTAAATATGTCATTGTAGTCGAATTAAGACAGCTTACTTAACATAGAGTATTCTACCGCCAAATAAAATTTTGTTAGGTTCAGGTATTGAATGATAATGTCGGCAAAGTGGGTGGCCTACATATCAATTTTAGTAACTCCACTCCAAATTTTTGAAACTTTACATTTACCTGATGTTTCCGATGCATTGAAACAAAGGGATAATAATTGGAGATCTCAATCGATCCGAAATTTCAATTTCTAAATGCCAATCTGTTTAAAGTTTCCAAAATTATTTTTAGAGTCTGTTATTTTGAAAGGGTTACCCTAAACACTCGCGTAATATAAAGTGACCCTAAATGTTAGCGTGCCATGGAAGTTTGTTTAAACACTTGACTAACCTTCGGTGGAGGAACCGAAAGATTTGTTTCACATGTGTTGACATTTGGCGAAAAGGCGCCGTCGAGGTCGTTGGATTTCTCAAAATTGTTTTATTTAGCCGGCACAGCAAAAAAATGATAGTTGAATGAAGCCATTACTAAAATGATATAAAGAAAAATCCCGAATTTCCGAAAAAATCCGCAGTTTTGAAATGAAAAGTTTTGAAGAAAGATAATATAGTTTGAGCAAAAATTTTTGTTGCCTCTATGTCTTGAAGGGCCAGGTGTTAGACACCTTATAAAAACGCATCTTGTTACGAAAACAGTTATTTTGATGTACAAAAGATACCATATCGCTGATTTGCTTAAAGCGTATTTCGTTTAGCTTTGTACCTAACACTTATTTGTTTGTGACATTAATTTAACATGAAAAGTATGACCATATTTTCATTTTTGTAACAAATGTTCGCAGGACTGGGATAGTTTTTCCGGCTAGTTTTCCTGGTGGTCGATAACAAGCAACCACTTTTAGGTAATTGCCGCCAAGCCTAACAAGGCCACTATATTTCAGCGCCTCATTTATTGGTAAAGTTGCTAAGTTTTCAGTAATGTGGTTATTTGTTTCCATTTCATTATATTTTTGCGATCGTCTTGAACTAGAGGTCGCGATATACATTTATAAAAATCGCTATATACGCCTCGCACCAACACAAAATTTTGTGGTGCGCCATGGGTACTTATAAGGCCTGAGCAACCTTTTTCAGAAATGTAACGATTAGAATATTTAGAATTATTTTCTAAGAGTTACGCCTGCGTGAATTCTAGTGTGACGCTAGCTATGAAATTATTTGACACAGCTAGCTATAACAAATCACGCAGGAGTATGAAATGGTAGCAATGCGTGAAAGTAACTTATATATACTGCATAGAGTAAGCTCTTGTGATGACAACTTTAAAGCTCAGATCCTCTAATAGCTTTATATTCACAAAGTACGCGCGGCTCGTGAAATGTCACAACTGCTGGGCCAGGCCTGCCAACCAGAACTTTCCCACCCTGGTGCAAAATCCGGCCCTAGTGCACACGTCTTAATCACGCATAATGGCTAAAGATAAAACCTTAGTGCTTTTATAATACAACCGGTATGAACAGATGTTCAAATTTATGTTTGACACTAATGCTTAATTTATCATTATCATGCCGTATCATCTTCTGGCATTTTTTGAAATTACGGTGAAATCGTACCAGTTATTTCTACTTTCAGCGATGATGAAATGTGTATGATACACATTTCGTCACAGCTGTAACATTGTTTTCGGATTTTGTCTTACTGTGCTTACATATGCATGCAGCTTAAACAGTTACACAACAGTAAATTGTCAAAGAATAAATTCAAATAACTTAAACTAGTGCACATTGCTAATTTAAATTAGGCAAGGTTAAAATTGTTAGCCTCGGATTGTCGTCAAATCGCCAGACAAAAGAGGCTACAGACCTGCGATGCAAGACAACCGGTAAACTCTATTGTGACATTCGATGGTGCGAAATTGCCAGCATAGTATGTATATGCTACGAACATAAACCTATAAACTGTGCTATACTATACAATATAATTTGTTAGAGAACAAACTAATAATTAATGCTATACAATTAATTTTATTAACCGTATTAATATGTCATATGCTTTATTTTACAGTTTAGTTCTGCATGCAACATTGCTGATCATATCATCACGTCATTACATGCAGCGTCATATGACTGTAGTGTGTGTGATATATATCACGCATGAAACCAAAAAAATCAAAAACCAAATCTATTGATTTGAAACCAAGCAAACGCCAATTTATATTCGTGTGATTTCATATTTTTATTACCATGAAAGTACGCTATCTGGCTCTCCCTAGGAATTACTGAAAACCAACCGGCAGAATGATGAGCATTGCATATTAACTTTCACACAAGCCTAATATAAACGATTCAACAAATGCCTTCGCGGCGTAATGGTGGCGTGTCAAATGAGGAGACGGTGCTCGAGGCTCCTCTGAAATCATTTCGTTATTCTGTTTTTTTTGCATATTTTCGAAATTTGACACAAAGCAACATACAGGTCAAAAGTTAGACACAGCGCTTGAACGAGATATAATTGTAGCCATGATAATAAGTTTTTGATATTAAGTCTAACCGACAGTCCCGTACTGGTGGTTCTAACCGATACTATGTAACTAGGTTGTATTATATGTTTTTCACATGAAATAGCAATTCGTAGCATTTTACTCATAGCTAAACTAACGTGTGTCGGTACGTATATTAGCCTTTTCATTTGAAAGATTTGTCGAAATGCATATCACAATTTATTATAAACAAACCAACTTTAGCAGGCTTTAGATTGTAAGTCATTTTTCAAGCTTTGCAATAGAGTAGATAGCCTTCAGCGTACGAATTAGCAAGAAGCCACAGTTCACGTTAGGGTTTTCTCCCTCAACGTTTTTGGTATGATTAGAATAGTGGCGTATGCTATTGAACCGGTGATTTATTTTGACAAAATCGCTACCGTGACTATTTGTTTAAAAGAAAAAATTGATCTTAGTCAACCATTGCTTGTGTACTACTACATAACTTACTTATAACTACTACTGTATAGTACTACATAACATACTTTTGGACACAACAACGTGTTACGGTTAAGATTCAGACATTGTGTTAAGTTCATCATAGTTATATACGATTGCGCAGTATATAGATAATAGAAACACTGGTATTAACCGTTTTGTTTGTAAATTGAAACATTTGTCACAGTGTACATTGCGTGCCGAATTGAATGACGAGCTTGTTGTTCGGCTTATCTATGTATTACTGTCGTTATTTGTTCGCTTTGCGATAGTCCTTGAAGAACCCAGCAAGCGCCGCTTATTAGCGCGGTAGCTAACGTACGAAACATTCAGCCAGGAAGTCTAGATTCAATCCGTTGTTGGCGTAAACGATTGTTCAAGATTGTATAAAATACGCGTTGTTTTAAGGTGGAACAGGCTAATAAAAAATTTATACTATTGCTCTATAAACCTTTTGGTTCGTAAATTGAGACAAATGTGGCAACGCATATTGCGTGGCGAGTTCATTGGCGAGTTTGTTGTATGGCGTTCTCTTGCACGTGCGTTATTCGTTTGATTTGCGATCTACCTTAAGGAAGCAAGCAATAATCTCTAAATGCCGTAGTGGCTAGTACGAGAATAGCACACGAGAGGCCTAGGTTCAATCAGTTGTTGGTGTCAAAAGTTTGTTCAAGGTTAAAGAAAATACTCTTTGGTTTATAAGAAAACAGTTAATGTGAGCGGTCATCACCACGGTTGTACAAAAAAGTCAAAAACCTAGTATCAAGCATGCTCATGTAAACGTTTCTGCATATTAAAAACATCCAAGGAACAAATACTACTAAAAATGATGGTGTGATGTTTGTTTACGTAAAAATTGATGTATTAAAGTTATGATGACATTTGTGGTAAAATAAAAAATAACAGTCCAGTTACATTCCTGAGAGACTTTTTACAGCTTTACGTGTACTATTAGTTTCATACGAAAGCAATTCTATACATAACGGAGTATCATACCTTAATTCATTCGCACAAATATTTTACAACAAAGTAGTTCTATGCTATCGATTGTGATTCCAGTAATTTTGAATAGAATAGCTGTCGTTATCAGTTGCATGAAAATTTGTGATAGATAGATAATGATAATCGCCAGCTGTAACGAACGTAAATGCCGTGTATAAAATTGGAAACACAGGATAGTTATTTGAAGTTTGCTTTGAGTATCAGTGAAGTTGGTCTATAACAGGGTCTTTCATGAAAAACTTGTCGTACTAGTAATGATGTATGTGTTAGACATATATTGGCATAGGTGTCTATAGAGGTTAGGATAGGGAACCCACCCCCTCAAGCCATATTTATTTCTCTGGAGGCTCCGCACCCTCCTGCCCCACCGTCGGCAAAAATGGGGATAAAATTAGCAAAGATGGATTAGAATTGAGGTAAAGTTGAGTCGTTGGGGAGTGGGGGAGGTCAAGGGACTTCTACTCTTTGCCCACCTTCTACCATTCTCTCCGACTGATCTTTGGATATTTTGTAGATACTACTAATGATGTGACCATGTATAAAATCCTAATGGTTCATGTTTGTTATTTGACATTTACTAGTATGGTAGGATTTATAGCGACTAATACTGGTGTTGTCATAATGATGTTTATGATTACATAAGAAATAATAATAGGCGGCTTCAACATTAAAACACTTTTGCGCGCTGCTGACGTCGCTTGTCGATTAATGCACCAGGTTTGTCGCACGAGCCAGGATGTTAACGTTTGCGTGACTGATTTGAGATGAAGATTAATGATGTCGATGACAGATATAGCTAACCAGTGGATAGTTACAAGGCTAGATTACATATCATTTTATATGTGACAATTTTGTTTGTACGTTCGGCAAGTGTTGCCATAAATCAGGCACCGTCAAATCAGCAAGGCACATGTCAAGCTGCATACGTCAATGCCAAAGTTTCTCGCCGTAATCAAACTATGTCAGTCGACATTTCGCAGTCAAATGCTGTCTCACAAACAATTTTGGACACCAGCAGCTTTCCTGCGATTCTAGCTTTTAACGAGTGTCTAATTCCGGCCGTTAGAGATGTCGTTCGAGCTATCGATTTCGCAATGTTTATTGTGGTATCGGTGCTGCTGTTGGAAAGCCTTGTCGATCGTTTCGTGCATCCACGCGCCCTGCTATGTGCACAAAGTCTCCGATACGCCTCCAAATTCGTGCAGGTTCGAATCGCAATCAACCCTCGACGACGCGATGGAAGAATCGAAAACGGGAGAAGAATGTAACTGTAAATTTAACAGTTTGTTTGGCATATATGTGTTTTTGTGCTGCTATAAAGTCGTGTGATATTGGGTCGCGTGTGAAAATTTTTGACTGAGAACGGATTCAGTTGCTTTTTGTTCATTACGAGCTGAGCGAAACTTATGCTGCTTCTCTGATGCGCTCACACTCCGTTAAAAAGTCTATGAAATTTAGCAATTTATATTTAGGGCGTTTAGGCTCTAAACATGTGAGCGCCTTGCGACTTTCATTGTTGATTGCTGGGGATATAGAACCCAACCACTGTCCTAGTATACATGTAGGGGATAATGTTTACGATAATTTGTTGGTGTCCGGTTCGCCACAATCTTTTAAAAAAGCATTTTTCAATCCCATATAGCTCCAGTTTTCACTGTTTCCGAGGTGCAGTTAAGTATGGCGGAGTTCACTTGGGCGCGAAGCGTTTTAGAATCATTTGTTCTATGACGCGTGACATTTTGAAGGTGAAAGGATGATCAAGCGCGAAAATTCATAACGAAGCCCAACAGATGGCACATGAGAATGTTGATGCTAAGCGGTTAATGAGAAAGTCCAAGCCGGCGATCATGAAGCCGCGTGCAAGGGTTTCGAAAGCCCTAGACGATGGAAACCGTAGGGAAAGGAAAAATTTTCATTGTGTTGATACATTTTGTAGTAATACAAGCGTGCAACGCTCGGTTGGCACAGTACGTAAAACCTTCACAAATTCACCTCACGCCACGTTTGTGAGCTCGACGTCCAACGAATATCATGGTGGGAACGTTGCACAAGTAGCTGTACGAAAGGTTTGTTTTTATACGTTGTTAGCTTTTTTGTCGGTACTGTTCTTTCTCTTATTTGAAATGTCAAGTGCCGAAAATGTGTCAAACGAAATGCAATGGAAGCCCCAAGTGCAACACGGTGCATCATGTTCTCATGACGGAATTAGCGCACAACATGCCGCGCAATTGCGTATTTTACTATTGATTTAAGGTATTGAACCCAATCCAGGTCCTGGACCAGGTTCTAGTGAAACGGGAGTGCCGTTGAGAGGGCAGGTTGGTCAATTAGAGCAAGCCAAGTTCGACGTGTCTCACCTGTATACAGAGTATAATAGAGATTGTCTCGCTAAGGCGTTGCAAATTTTATGCGAGGAGGACATTGATTTTCAAATCTCGTTTTCCCTCCGGTGCAATCAGGTTAGCGCTGCAAGAGGTCCTTGAGCGAAGATCAACAGGTTATAGGTCAGCCTATGGAGGATACTAGACGGCTACCAAAACTACCTGAGTATTATGAGCGAGACGCAAATGTGTGGTTCACTCAAATTGAACCGATATTAGACGGGTTTTCGGCCACCCAAAAACGAAATGCGCTTTTAAATGTGTTGCCAACGAATATTTTGATTGACAGTGGTGCCACCGCTACTGATAATTACGCTTCAATCAAAAAATGTGTTTTGAAGTTTTCGGCGCAGAGCCAAGAAATGCAGCTGTGAGAGCTGCTAAGTAAACAAACGCTAGGAGATCACAAGCCATCCGTGACGTTGCGTCATCTTCAGCGCAAAGCTTCAGACAATCCGGAGCTGGTAAAACTACGTTTCATGGCGATACTGCCGGAACGGGTTCGCATTGTTTAACGGTAATGGAGGATAGTCCAATTGAGAAATTAGCTGATTTGGCTGACAAAATTATTGAACAAATACCAAGCGAAACTGTCACAGCAGCAGTGAATCAAGTTTCTTCTCATGAATGTTTGGAAAAGGCTATTGCGCAACCAACTGCTCAAGTAAGTTCTTTGGTTAAAAGTAATCGCTCTCGGACACCATTCAGGCCGAATTATCGCGTTGCTTCCGAAGGTAGGAAGACATCTGCCAGGCATAGGTCTAACTCGCGATCACGTTGGAATAGAAACAGGCAACTGTGTTTCTATTACGATAACTTCGGTGTACGAGCACCACATTGCAGGCAGCCGTGTGATTGGGTCTCGAAGAAGTCCGGAAACGACCAGTCTCCGGTACCAGAGCGACGGGAGCCGGAGTACAAACAATAAATGTCGCGGTTCCTAAGATTGGGAATGTTTTGGCTGATACCGGCAGTGTAAAAAGCTTTCTTCATAGGCGGTTTGCTACCGGTTCTTCATCACGTAATTGCGATCAAACATTTTTTGCAGCTAATGGTACACGTGTACTCACTTATGGTACGGAAGTAGTTAACTTTTGCATACCACAGCTGAATGAACAATTTTCGTGGAAGTTTGGTATAGCAGAGGTGTCGCAGCCGATACTTGGTTTCGATTTTTCGAGCAAAGACAATTTATACGTCGATTGCCATAACTGTCGCCTCATCCAACCAGGTTCGGTGCGCGGGAGCGGTTCCACGGAGATAGGCGGTAGCGTTGGTCAAGACAAGGCTGATCTTTTCAACAAGCCTGAAACAGTTTTCACGGTGACTCGTTGTTCGAACAGAAATTTACAAGCTATTTTACTAGACTATTCGTCGCTTTTTAACAAACCATCGTTGAATGATAAGATCAAACATTCTATAGTACATCGAGCTGTAACCACAGGTCAGTCAGATTTTGCTCGCCCTAGGAGATTATTTGGCCCGAAATTTGAAATTGCGAAGCGTTGTTTTGACGAATTAGAAAAACAAGTGTTGTTTATCGTGGGGAATCCTCCTGGGCTTCGCCACTTCATATCGCGCCTAAGAAAGACAGCGTCAACCCATGGCGTCCTTGTGGCGACTACAGACAATTGAACAAGGTAACAGTACCTGATCGGTGTCCCATGCCTAATATTGGGGATTTAACAAACCGTTTGGGTAAAAGTACAATTTTTTCTAAAATAGATCTGGTGTCAGCTTGTCATCAGATTCCGGTGGCATGGGAAGACCAAGCCAAGACGGCCATTACTACTCTGTTCGGTTTTTTTCTACTTGGACGAATGCCGTTGGGTTTGCGTAATGCAGCACAAACGTCTCAGCGTCTCAAGGATACTGTGTTGAGAGATTGTCCGTTTGCTTTAGCATACTTGGATGATGTTTTGATTGCGAGTGAAGACACGCTACAACATGTTCATCATCTCCGCCAGGTTTTTGATTGTCTTTATGCGAATGGATTGCGCCTAAAGAAAGAAAAATGCTAGTTTTTTGTTACCAAAACGACCTTTATCGGTATCGAAATTACAAATCATGGGTTTTGTCCGTTATCAGGTAAGGTCGACGCAATAAAGTCATTTGAAAAACCTTCGACAGTTAAGGGTTTGCGTCGTTTTATTGGTATGGCTGCTTTTATCATAGATTCATTCCTAAGTTTTCTGAAATTGCAGCCTCGCTTACCGATCTAACACGAAATGTTAAGGTTTCTTCTAAACAAACATTGGTTTGGAATGATCTAGCAAACCAGGCGTTTTTGAATGTTAAAATTGCCTTGGAAAATAGCCGAACTTTGAATTTTCCAATACAAAACGCTAGTCTTGAAATTACTACTGACGCTTCAAATGTGGCTATCGGAACCGTTTTGAATCAGGTTGTTCATGGGCAGCGTCAGTCTCTAACGTTTTTTCGCGCAAGCTAACAAGTCTGAGAAGTCTACATTCGATCGCGAGTTATTAGCTGTTTATGCAGCCCTTAAGCATTTCAATTGGTTATTGGGGCGGAATTCACCATTAAAACAGATCATAAGCCGTTAGTAAACTCATTAGGAATGAAGAATGCCACCCCACAGCAGGCCAGATGGCTACCTTACATTTAAGAACATAGTTGTATTATAGAACATGTTGCAGGTAAAGAAAATGTCGTGGCCGATGCATTGACTCGGTCTTTTTGCTTAGCCATGGGTTCTACTTGTGACGAAGACATCGCGATCGCTCAACAACGGGATAAAAATCTACAGAGTTTTTTCAAACCACAAATTTACCATTACAACGTATAGAAGTGAGCGGTAAGAGTCTTGTTTGTGACGCAACCACTCGGTTGGCTAGACGTTATATTCCAGAGTGCTTAAGGAAACAAATTTTTGAGGAGCCTCATAGTGTCGCTCGTCCAGGTCATAATTCAGCTTTTTGGCTAGTAGCAGAAAGATTTATTTGGTCGTCAATGAACAAGGAAGTCAGATCGTGGGCTAACACATGTAAACTGTGTCAAGCGAGTAAAATTGCAAGGCACACTCGCAGTGCCGTTGATTCCATCCCCACTTCTAAACGTTTAGATACTGTTTATATCGGCTTAGTTGGCCCACTACCTTCTTTCAAACGGGTGTTCTTATATCGTTACTGTAATTGATCGCTTTATAAAGTGGCCTGAGGCAGTTCCGATAGCAGACATGTCCACCGCTACAGTTGTTGCGGTATTTATTAATATTCGGGTAAGCCGTTTCGGTGTACCTCGTATTTTAATTTCAGATCGAGGAACACAATTCGAATCGCCCATGTGGTCGGAGTTGATGCGACAGTTGGGAATTACACGCAAGAGGACTACAGCTTATCACCCCTCGTCCAACGAAGCTGTGGAACGCTTCCACAGAACACTGAAATGCGCGTTGCGAGCGCGCTGTACTTCTCCAGATTGGTCGAAACAGTTACCTTTTGTGCTTTTAGGTATTCGGTGTGCGATTAGTAAAGATGGAATTAGTCCATCACATGTTTTGTACGGAAAATCATTTCCCTAGCGCGTTTTTTTCTAGCGACACGCCACAATTTTCTACAAATTCCCGCGATTTTTTGAATTGTTTTTTCGCCGCTGTGCGTAAATTTTCAGCGCCTATGCTAATTCACAATATCCCATTTTACGTGCCGAAGGATTTATCCGCTTCGCGTTTCGTTTGGGTTTATGATTCAGCGCCGGTGCATTCGCTTGCTCCTCGTTATTCGGGACCGCACGAAGTTGTTGATCGTGACCGCAAAACCCTCACAATCAAACAACGGGGTATTCTTAGGCGAATTTCAATCGACCGAGCCAAGGCAGCCTTTCTGGACATAAGTAACAGTGCGTTGTTTTCACGGGAAGCTGTAAGTAAAACTAGCACGAAATGTTGTTTACTTAGTAAAGTTATAAATTGTAAGGTGTTAAATCGTGAAGCACTTGCACCAGGACAGATAGTTCTGGCAAAATTCGCAGGTTTTCCACGTGGCCGGCTTGCGTTGTTAAAACAGATGGTACCCCATTACAAAATGTTAAACAAAAGAAAAACACAGTCGCCGTCAAATTTTTTCAAACGGAAAAATATGCTTATGTGTTAGTTTATGAAGTGTCAATGTTTACTTTTTGCATGAAGTCTAACTTGGGCAGGTTACGTTTAGCCTTGCGATTGGCCGAAAAGGCAATGGAAAATAATGTGTATAATTTTGAAAAAACGGCGCGTGTATACCTATCGCGTCCAAATTCATCAAAGCGTGTAAGCTTTAGTATAGCCTCTTCAGCGTAAGCTCCGCCCACAATGGGGGAAGGGTTAGCCTTCCTAATTTGCATATATTTGACAATTAAGGTGACGACGATTTGCATAACAGCTGTAGCCACGTTTCTCCTAATCAGTCGTTACCTCACTGTTTTAGTTAGATTGCTGGTGTTCGTAGGAGCTATGACTGATAGGACTTTATTGTTGAGTGCCTTTGTGTTTTTGTTATGTTAGTATAATGCATTCAACTGCTATTGTTTTGTTCAGTAAAATGTAGTTTTATTATGAATAAATATTGAAGTAAGATGGGACGCAGTATGTGCGGCACTATAAGAATAAAGTGCAAACTTGTTGTGTCGACTGGGTTTTAACCCAATTACATTCGACTACATTCTGAGTAACAGGAACAATTACTTAGTCTGGACTGGCTCAACATATTAGCAGAACATTTAAACTAATACTAGTCCGCATAGTAAGTGATAATTTCGGCAACTCATAAGACTGTACTAGGCTATAACCGCTGGAGTCGCCCGCCTTTGACAAGCGTTTTCTTTGGATTAGCCCATGACTCCTTCTCACACAGGGAGCATAGGGAAGCCTTTCAGAGGTATCACACGAGGCTTGTTTAGGCCCGTAGGGACACTGGCAGGCAGGCGTTGACAAATTCATGTGATCATCTGTAAAGTGTTCACTTTAATAAACCCGACTATATATATTTCGATCTGTACCATGACTTAATGTTTATAACCACGCGCTGATTTGTGCCATGTTTTAAAGTTTATAACCATACACCGCTTTGTACCATATCCGATATGAAGTTCATAATCATGCACCGACCCGTATAATAGGTGAGGCATCATGATTTGGACATGACTCCTAAAGTTGGGGTGTTTCGATTAACCCTACAATCGCCCGAATAACTAGGGTGTGTTCCTCATATTTTCGCGAATAGTAGTAACGTCACGCGTTACCGTGAGCGACTTTCGCAGCACGCCAAATCACATTACCTGACCCATAGCTGAATCAGTCGTCGCTAACATTGGGTGTCACGGGGATGACAGCTTCTGGCCCGGCATTGTCCGGCGTCACACTCGCTCGTGCCGCCACTTCCCCCTCTTGGATACTGTCTATCCTATACAAGTTTGATTGGACACCGTTGTTCATAACCTGTATTGTTGCGTGGCCTTAATCTTGACGCCATCGCTCTTTATGTTGTACATAGCCTCAAATAAACTCTTGAATATCATTCATTGCATTCTGTGTTATTCATTCTAGAAGCGGTATACGTTCGACGCACCTGGTATATTAGGACCGGCCAACATTACGTGTCACGGCCTGCGAGTGAGAATATCCCATGCTCCTGACACGTACGGTTCGCCAGTAATGTTAACATGGAAGAGCAAAGGAATAATTGCGAGAGCAATCCACGAATTCACTAATAGAGGCCATTCACGAATACTCTGCAAACAAATTGCAGTAAAAATTTGTTAAAAACATTTCATTGCTGCGAACGAACAGTAATGGTTAAGAAATCACCGATTAGAGAGTCCGACGTTAAACTCTCAGGGACCGTCGGAATCCTGTGGGGCCACATAGGCTACAATCGATTGACAGGTCCAAAGAAATAGCTGGTTGAGTTGAATAAAATTTTTTTACACGTTTCCATCGTCTGGTCTACTTCGTTTCTAAACTATGTCGAATTAAACAACTTCCCGATAAGATCAGAATAGGGAATATCGGTCTGACATTATGGCCTATGAGCAGGATGCGGCGTCACCCCGGGGCGAACCCAAAACTCACACCGCACAGACACGGCGCACCACCGGTCGACACACCACCGCGCCCCGCCTCCAAGCCGGGCCCGACACCCACCCCACCGCCGCGGGCCCCCCCCCGCGCAACCCAATCACGCCAACCCGAAGCCCGCGCCCCAGAGCACCCCCGCCGAGCGGCACCGAAGGGCACCGCGCCCCCTCCCCGCCCCAGCCGGCAACTTGCTTTTCTGACTCCGATTGCCAGACATACCTCCCCTTTTGCCGTTTACACCCCCCTGCCCCCCCCCCACAACACGGCGCCAGCGAGTGGTGTCCAGGAAGACAAAGTTATTTATGGTTTCATTGAAATATATTGAAAGCACACAAGAAAAGCTAAAGAAAGCCTTGGAAAATAGAGAGGAGGGACCGAGATAGCGAAAACAGGCAGTGACCTCAAAACTCATACCGCTTACTAGACACGTGCGCAACCAATCCTGCGGGGTTCGAACGCACCTTGTAGAATATCGCAAAAAAAAATGAAAAAAAAAAAAAAAAAAAAAAATATATAAAAAAAAAAAATATAAAAAAAACAAAAAACAAAAAAAACAGAAAAAAAAAAACAAATAAACAGCCTGCGGCTTGCTAAGCTCCATAGCTTCTTGGGTCTGCCCAAGAAAAGTGTCAAATTTAATAAAATCATGGTCCACCCTTGAGGTTATGATAGCCGGGGTCGTATGGGCATGGTGTTAGGAAGTTGGGCCATGCAGCTGCGTACCGTTAGTACAACTGTAGCAATACGGAAAATCGTGTCGCATAAAATATCTACATTAGGCCATGTTGTTGTGAAGAAATATAAAATTCTCACCTAATTGCTCTGGAGGCGAGTCGTTCGTCAATCACTTTATCAGGAAAGCTGTC
The DNA here is from genome assembly GCA_030248225.1 of Trileptium ribeirensis. Lineage (NCBI taxonomy): Eukaryota > Metazoa > Nematoda > Enoplea > Enoplida > Thoracostomopsidae > Trileptium > Trileptium ribeirensis. The sequence continues at coordinate 24,115 of JASANE010027247.1, forward strand.
GTTGTAAGTCTATCCCATTTCACCGTCAGATTGTGAGTATGACTGGGACGTTAAGTCCGGCCGGGTTAACACGTGCAGTTTGACGGAAACCAGCTGATGAAGCGACCGAATTGGTGAAGAGGTAATGTCGGCATTTAGTTTAGGTTATGATTGTTACTAAAGCTAGTAAGAATGCTAATGCTCCACGAGAACATTGAGGATGCAACTAGTAGAGGTGGTTGATAATGTCACTCGCATGTGCTGGTGGTAAGGCTTACAGTTGTTGGTACAAGTTACAATGATATCGAAATAATACTATTCGGAGACTAATGGCGTTAGTGTCAGAATGCACTACCAATCGAAGGAACTTGTCACAGTTGTATGTACAATTGACGAGGGTATGTACGTAGAATGAAAAAGGAAAATTCAAGTCGGATTTATAGAACCATCGATGATATACGTAATATTATAATAAATGAAACACGACTCCAGCACGACGCATATCGCGAAACGAGGCCGAATAGACCGAATTTACTGCCGACATGTCTGACATTCTGTTATTATGGCGGACCTCGTCAAATGAATCGAAGTTGTCCATTCTTCTGTGCTGGAAGTAAAAACACAAAACACAATACTGTCACTGAATCGTGGACACAGCCAAAAACGTGGCCTGTGAAGTATGATGAAATTTTTAATTTTTTTAAAAAGGCAAGCCGATGCGTATTCTTTGGCGAATGCTAGTTTAGAGTTGCTTGGTAGGCTTTCCAACGTCGCAAAGTATATCGGTTGTATTATAAAAACCGCTGCACGTTGCATTGTTTTAAAAATTTTTTATCAGATTTTTACTCCAAAATCAGTTTCTGACATACTGTTTGTGAAAAGATGGAGATGAGGCCTGATAATAGTTTTAGTATTTGAAATACAAACCATACAAACTAAACGCATACTTTAAATCTTTTGTGCCCAAATTTATTTGCTCTTCCAGAAACGTTTGACAAAGTCTAGCTAGCGCCAGCAATCGAATCGGGGTCGCTCGACTAAAAGCGGTCTGCAGAAACCACTGAGCTGTATAGATTCAGTTTGACGTGATGTGGTTTATCTAAACAATTAGTGTTTATTTACGACCTAGTGGCGTACGTAAAATTGAAATCGTCAACAAAGTCAATATCATTTTAAACAAGTGGTGATGTTAGAAGCACGAGAATATCGAAAAGTACGTCAAATGAACGACGATCATTGATAAAATACTTCGAAGCAAAACTTTTCTGAAAATTTTGTAGCAGAAACAAAATCAAAACCCCTGAGCTGTGTAGCAGCTCTTGTTCGGTTCCTCAAATACCCTGACACTGCGATCAAATAATAACTCGCGATGAAACGTACACCACAAGACAAAATCAATTAACTCAATACTTCACAATATGGAAAATTTGGCAGGAATGGGCGTGAAAGAATTGCTATGCGTTTAAGAGGAATACATATTTGATTCAAAACCAAGAAGTAATAGCATGTACAAACCGTACAGTAAATTACACGATGCATTTTAGGCATTAATGCGCTTCTAGTATACGACGAGCAATGTTTTCGAAGTGTGAAAACAATTTTGTTTAGTAACCTGATTTAAATAATTAAATATCGAAGTGTTCGTCAACGCCGTTCTTTGTATTTGATTCTAATTTGACGGTGACAGTTATGCATGAAATCTTCTAACTGTTATGTTTATCCGATATATTGCATTAAATATGAATTGCCGTAACATCTTGGTAGGGCCGATGTTGGAATTTGAAAATTCGGTTTTGAACTTGCCCTGCAAACAACATTTTTACAAAATAACGCGTTGGATTACGTATAGCATAAAAGTTTAATTGTAAACCGAGCGGCAAAATCGTTGGCGTATAAATAGAAATGACGTGATTTATCCAAGCAATTAGGATTTATTTACGGCCTATTGGTGCAAGTCAAGGTTGAAATCGTCAATAAAATCAATACAATCATGATCGCAATATTCAAATGAAATACGATCGTGGATAAAATACTGCGAAGTAAAATTTTTCAAAAGGGACGCAGTAGTAACAAAAGCAAAACACTGCTTAAAATATAAAACCTAAATAATAAAGTTTAAAAATGTAACGTAGCCGCTTAACCTTGTTGCTTATTAGTTGAAAAATAGTTTTTTTATAACTACCGAAATGCTTAGAAATGAATTTAATCAGGTGCTTGTGTTTCTTTTCGCTTGTAATATGTGTTTCAACAGAGCGGAAAATTTCACATTTGCAAATATTTCGAGCCGAAACACCCATCTCAACTGTTTTGCCAACCATGGTTTATTTTTGATTGTTTCAAGCTCTCTAAGTCACAAGATCGAAGGTCTGTCGGAGTAGATCGTGTGGGAGTGTGGGGAGCTCGTCGAGGGCTTCTGAAGCGCAGAGCTCGACCTAATTTTACCCCAATTCTATCAAATTTTACTGGGTGCAAAAGACTAGATTAGCGCAAGTCAAGTTTGTTTTGTTCAGTTGGTATAGACATTATGGCGCAAGCGGGAGCTGATTCTAATTTGGATTATGTCGCTTTACGCTATTGCATTATAAATCATTTTGATGATCCAAAAGATGGTTCAAGTGGCCTGATTAACTGACTGTTGGAGACGGAAAGCACACCGCTGTCCTCAGCGAAATGTAAGAGCGCGCGCCAGGCGACAATGTTTTAGTCTGGTTGAAATTTATGAAAATTCGTCTACCGCTGGTAATAGTAGTTCTTGAAATGCCTGAGAAGTCCTTTTACCTCTAGGTAACGTGGCCGATACAGGCGATAAAATGCTAGAATAAATTACTTGCAACCGGTGCAATCAACAACAACTGTGGCAACCGTAGCTACTTCGTCTTCACGCAAATTAATATTAGCAACTGATCCAGTTCTTTGCCGTTCGACCGCAGAGCTAAATAAGTTGAAGCAGAAAGTAGCTCACCTAATCGTAACAGTAAACGCTATTGATTCAAGTGTTAAAACGCTAAATTTTCCTATCTCGGGCGAAATTATAATCAACGAGACAACAGTTCATCAGGGCGGGAGTTACAGATATCGAAATCTCGGTCTCGAGAGTACATCAGGTAAGGTAGCTAGTATTGGTATCATTTTCAGTTTTGTTCTAATTCAATCTAGCGTGAAATACAAATGCCAACACAACTAGAAAAACTTGAACACATGCCTTGGAAACGACCGACCTCCGAAGTGGCGGGAATAGGAGTAAATGAAATTTAAGTTGCCACACACATTGTTGGCTGCTTAATTGGAAGCGACGGTAGCCTTTGCCAAAACGGTGTACAAAAGGGTCACACACAAAACATTCACCTAGTAATTTTTCTAAACTGTCATCAGCCTCAATAAAACAATTTCATGGATATTTAATGTAACTGATATTGTAGGTCCAATTGTGGGCCGTTAGATTTTAAGTGCTAATAATATACTCGTTGTTTGTAGAAGTGAGATACTTTGAAGAAAACACTTCGTCAAACATATCAATTACATAAAACGATAGCTACAACTTTAAATGTTAACAAGCTGTTGAACAATATTTAAAGGTGTTCGGTGAGTTAAAAGCTAGTGATAAAATAGTCCACCCAAATGAGCACCACAGAGTCACTAAGAGTCTGCTAAGTGTTGCAAACCCTCGCTATTCGTTCTGAAAAAATGAAAATCACCAAGAATTACCTTTACCGGTTAGAGAAGCAAAGAATATTGTATAGAAGAGGACAAGCATTGTCGACTCCACTGCACATTTTAGCTAAAAGGACTATGCTGATCGTTGGATGCCATGCGGACATTATAGCCAGATAAACAAACAGCGCTATCCGACTGATACTCGATGCCAAATATGCATGACATTACAAATGAATTTCGCGGTTGCGCAATATTTACTAAGCTAGAACTAGTCATTCTATCAAATACCTATAGCTGAACAAGACCAGCAAAAAACTGCGATTCTTGTCCTTTTATTGTACTCTGGAATGTGGTTTGGTCTGCGCAACTCCGCCCAAAGCTTTCAACGCCTCATAGACATGGCGACTCCCGACTTGCCGATTGCAGTTACATATACGCACGACATTTTTGTGTTTAGTAAGAACATTGGTAAATAATTGAAGCACATTGAAACACAATTTGAGCCTTAAGCGTAAAAAGAACAAGTTCTACAAAATACAGGTTACTTTTTTGGCATTGTATTTTCAAGCAAAGATATCCAAAAAGGTTCAGAAATGCCTGACAAATAGACAAAATAAATTTGCCGAATGACATTGAGTCTTAAAATTTTGTAGGAATGGCTGGAGTTTACCATCGTTTTGCAAAGAACAATTCGCATATAGCAGTTCCTTTGACATCAATTACAATTGGAATATACGAAAAAGCATATAAAAATTATATGAAACCATAGTACGTTAAAAGCATTTAGGCAATTAAGATTGTTTTACATCTAGCCTTTCTTTTCCTGATCCAGACGATGAGCTGGAAATTTCGACTGCTGAGTCTGCTCTAACTGCAGGAGTTGTATTGTATCAAATAAAACGGGGTGAAAAATAACGCGGGTTGTATTGCGTTATTCTGAATTTGTAAAGTTGTAATCAGCTGAATCAAAGAAATCCGCATTCGGTCAGGAATTTTAGAAATTTATCTGAGCTTTAAAACTTCAATTGGCTAATGAGCTACAATTGGAATACACGAAAAAAGCACATAAAAAATTATATGGAACCATAGTACGTTAAAAGCATTTAAGCAATTAAAATCGTTATACACGTAGGCTTTCTTTTCCTGATAAAGACGATGAGCTGGAAATTTCGACTGATGAGTCTGCTCTAACTTCAGGAGTTGTATTATATCAAATAAAACGGGGTGAAAAATAACGCGGGTTGTATTGCGTTATTCTGAATTTGTAAAGTTGTAATCAGCTGAATCAAAGAAATCCGCATTCGGTCAGGAATTGTAGAAATTTATCTGAGCTTTAAAACTTCAATTGGCTAATGAGCTACAATTGGAATATACGAAAAAAGCACACAAAAAATTATATGGAACCATAATACGTTAAAAGCTTTCAAGCAACTAAAATCGTTTTACATCTAGGCTTTCTTTTCCTGATCCAGACTATGAGCTGAAATTTCGACTGATGAGACTGCTCTAACTGCAGAAGTTGTATTGTATCAAATAAAATGGGGTGAAAAAGAACACGGGCTGTATTGCATTATTGTGAATTTGTAAAGTTTTAATCAAAGAAATCAGCATTCGGTCACGAATTTTGGAAATTTATCTGAGCTTTAAAACTTCAATTGGCTAATGGGCGTACAGTTTCGTACTGTAACTGATCACAAAGGGTTTTTACATGAGTTTTCGATGAAAAACTCACCGGCGCAGCAATTGAGATGAATATCATTCATCTTGGAATTTAATTGCTCAATTCATCTTATATAGCCTGCGCCGATAATATTATAGCTGATAATCTTTGTAGGTTCGAAATTCTAGGATTTTACAGCACTATGACGATTCTGTAAGGATTCATTCGTTAAAGCACAAAACGGTGATATTTCCTTGACATTTCCGGTGACAAAAATTTTCAGTAGTACAACCGTGAAACTAGTGTATGAAGTTTCAATTGGGGGAATTTTAGTATGTGAAGGTTTTTTAGAGAGTCCGTTTCCACGAAATTCCTTTTCCAAATTTACAAGCAAATTCACAAACTATCGCATCCTGGGCCCACGCAGCGTCTTGAGATGGAAAATTTTGTGTGTTCAAGTATTAATGAAAATATATTAACCGGCCAATGTTGTGATGATTGTCAGAAAATAAAATTTGAAGACATACAAAAGCTCCGGTAAGGACATCCATCAACAAGGTTTCACACTGTACATATAGACATTTCTGGGCCCATAATTATAAAGTACTTAGTTTTGCTAGTACTATTATCTACTTTTTCAAGCATTTATCAAACTTAAATCCGCTATTTTGACTCCGGATTATTTACACAATTTTAATAAATAAATTAACGTGGTCATTTCATAACAGAAGCATAGGCTTTCTGAAAGGTTTCGGTTCAGTCCCACTGACATTACGAAAATCGTTCTAAGTAGGAGACAAACAATATTTTATTTTATACATTCACAGGTGCGCAGGAACGAAAATGGTACCCATCTGATACACCTACAGACAATTTTAACAAAAGCCATGCATGTAGGTTTATTTATATGCACAAAAAAGACGCGGATTTTTGTTGCAAGTCCCTCACCTTCAGATTACAATATCTCTGACTTAACAACATATTTCTTGCGCCAACCTAAGAAAGATCAAAAGTTCTAGGCAAACAAATATAGGTCTAGATTCCCTAGACTTTCTTGGATAAGCAGTTATTTCGCAGCACAAAGTATTAGCTCATTAGCTCATTGATCGGTTATGTAGCTGAAATACTTACTACTTCATATTAGCACATTCCACAGCATCGTGTGACATGCCAACAAGCTTAAATTTGGCAAAAAAATGATTTCGCCTTCTAATTGCTCAAGTCAAAGAGTAATATATATTCGTATTCGGCTATTGTTACTATTATTTGTGTTGTTGAAGGGATTATTCGTGTCACCTGGGGATTATTGTGATAATAAGTACTACAGTAAACGAGATACAACATAAAACGTACAGGATCAGAAATCATACTTAATTTGATATTTCAATACAAAGTAACAGTATCACATAGCCACGTTTCCGCAGTTTACATTAATATATAACCTTTTTATTCGCTAAATTTTGTTTCTACCCCCAAAATTATTCAATAAACGATTGGTGGATAAGCCAAATGTTTTTAAAAATTATATGTTTCATAAACACATAAAAATTACCACACATATATTCATAATATTATTATACCACTTGTTTATTCGCTAGAGTATGTTTCTAACCTCAAAATGATTCAACAAACGATCGGTGAATAAGCCAAATGTTTTTACATGTAATTTGCAGATACATGCATTTACATACTGATCGAGGGCTTCGTATGAACGAGACTGCGTTTCAGCTTAAATTAATTCCGAAATTTACTGTAACCGATTGTAATAATTTGTTCATGAATATCTACGACACACGTGAACTTAGGTATCTAGTATGTAGCAATGATGTCAGTGCAGGTGTTTTGTATTATAGAATTTCTATTATAACCTTAAATTTTAGTGGCAAATCAATGAGAGTCTACAAACATGTATATATTGTAACGTTGTAAAGCAGTTCGCTTAAGCTTGTCACCAAAAATGCTATTTCCCTGAGTCCATTATTTCATATCCGCAGGGTCACCATGTTTCACTTGTTTGCATGTACTTAATTTTCTGTGCTAATATTGTATCTGCGGTATTTTAAAAATCATAATTAACAGTTAATGAGTGATTTCGTATCAGGCTACGTTCCATTAAAGATTTTCTAACCAAATAATATTTTTATATTTTGATTTCGCATTTTGTACTAGGTGCTTGTACTACAACCAGTATTTTGGTATTTCCTGGCTTCCGTTGGATCGTTGCGCCTTTAAAAATGTAGAGCTCTCTGCTTAAATTTTTGTGGCGATTTTTGCTTCTCCGAAAAAATCTTTTTTAGTTAAAACAAAAAAACTGGCGTTATGTATAGTATTATGCCTAAGTAAAAGTTGATAAATTGGATAAAAATTTGTGGTTTTGACATCAACAAAGACCGCCTCAACAGACATATTAAACGACTTATTAACTACACTCAAAACACTGTCCGTGAAATCTAAAAGAAGTTTCTTTGATTTTTGCATCATCAGATATCCTTTTAAAATTCAAAACATATTCCTTAAAATTTCAAAGAATTATCTTTAAAAGAATTAAATTATTAAGAATATTGCTTGAAATTTCCAAGACAATTCTCAATAAGACAGCTCTGCAAAACATAATTTTTTTGCAATTTCAGGAGATATTTTTAATAAGATAAATCTTTAAAATAGAATTTTGTGAAATTTTCAAGTAATATTGTTTTAGAATTTAAAAAATATTCCTTTAATTTCAAAGAATTACCTTTTAAAGAATTATCTTGTCAACAAAATTTCTTGAATTTTCAAAAAATTGTGTTTTACAGAATTACCATATTAAGAATTATTTTTGAAATTTTAATGAATACTTCTATAACGTATAAAAGAATATCTGGGGGTGCAGAAATCAAACAAACTTCTTTAAAATTTCATGGAAACTTATTTTCAATATATGTTTGCTTTTGGATGTGAAAAGGCTGGATTTAATTTTGACAATGTGTAAACACAGAATCTACTAGGTGACCCATGGGAGCACCTATTTCATGTTTATCCCGTAAAACTCCTAATCTATAGTGTAAAGCAAGGCGTCTCTGTTCGTGCGCCCGGAAAATTGAAGTCAGTGCCGAAGAAATGAATATATTAAAAAAAGATTATCACTGCACCAGTAGCTATTACCTTTCCAGTATAGTATCGAGCTGAGGTCATAGCTTGAACCCAGTTAACCCTTTAATGCCGGCTAGGTCCAAATGGACCTAACGCACATTGCGAGTCGTGGCGTTTACTGAGTTTGTCGCATGTCGTGCGTTTGAACGTGCGTTGTTATTCGCTCACGTTGTGAGGTTCCTTAAGGAACCGAGCAACAGCTCTCAGATAGCTCAGTGGTTTACATACACAAGTTTTGCCCGTACGTTCCGAGTTCGACCCCCGGCGGGGGCTTCAGTTTGTCAAACATTGCACGATACACAAATTAATTTCGGCATGAAAGGGTTAAGTTATGATCTAGTCTCCTATAGTCCTGCTCGTAAATTTTTATTAACGTACATAGACTCGACCCTGGGATATATTAACCATTAGTCAAATCACATCAATACAACCAAAGTGATAGCAGTGATCTATTAATTACATTTCCATTGAAAACATTTATCATGCGGCCTTAACGTTATAATGTAACCACTGTTTGGAACTGTTGTCACCCTGTAGTCCCAATCCTATAGCACAACAGTGATGTCACATCCTTATCGTAAATAAATTCCTGAGGTTATACGTTACACTCGTAGCAACTACGTTTTTGTTAACGGCGTCGCACACACCCTTAGCTGCAATTGTTTCACACATTAACAGTAACGCTCACTGTCGGTAGTTAATGCTGTGTATTACATAATTATGTTGTTTTATGAAAATTTCGATACTTATTAGAAAAACATGCGACATACTGCAAATAAATCTACAAAAAAGTAACGGTATCCCTGACACCATCGGAAAATGCCAACATTATTAGCTAACTTCCCTTGAAAAGTTCTATGAAAAACATGGGTCTGTCTAAGACACCCTGTTGTTGAAAGTGTGCCTGGCACTGTGCAGTGTATATAGGTTCAATACGCTGGGGATATTATAAAGTGAACTTCGCCTTAGTAGCATGAATGTCGTGCGATAACATTTATATAAGTACGATAGGTGCATCATGTATTTGTTGAAACAAAAACTGCTTTAAAGTGCAAAACATACAGTTGCGGCCTGGAGTTGTACGTGCAAATACCAAATGTGTAATCCACGACGGTGTGCTACATCATTAGGCCACGCTTTCACTGAGTTGAACTACAATTCATTAGGGATCGCTTGAATTGTCTTGCACGTTTCTTATATAGAATTTTCGAAGTGCAGAAATTATTTTAATCACTGATGCGCGAGTAAACTTAAGGTGACCCCGCCAACCATCCTATTTTGTATTTTTGCATAAAATTTGTTACGGAACGCTTTTTGGTGAATTGAAATTCGGCGTAAAACTGTTCGCGAACACAGTGCTTGCGATTGAAATGTCACCATTTTGTGTTCGCGAAAATGCAATTAAAATCACCCAACTTTTTGAGAAATGAAAATTTGTCGATTTGATTGTGACGTAACTTTTGCATTAAATTCGTTCGCGAACACTGTTATAATATATATTGAAACGATATGCATTAGGGAACAGAATTTATGCATATTGAAATCGTGGAAATTCTGTTCGAACACAAGGTATAATTTCTGGCAATTTAATTTGATTTTGCTAATTTTCGGTTAGCGAAAAACCGAATGAAATTAATCCATTTTTCCGTAACAAGCGGTTACGATTCGATATCGGTAATGACAAAATATCATGATTGGCAGGGTCACCTTAAGTTTATTCACGCATAATTGTAGCCGGTCACGACGCAGCTAACAGCCACACACCGCACCAACGTATCGATTACAGAACGACAGATAGTTAGCTACAAGTATTTTTCGCAGGCAGTGTACTTCTTAAAATAGTGTACTTCTAGAAAGGCCGATAGGATTACTACTGACAGTATATTTCATGTGACGTAACATTTACTGTGTGGTCAATACCCGAATAAATCAAAAATGTTACTTTAAAAGATATTTAATCTGATCAAATGTTAGCAGCAGCAGAAAAATAATGAGTAGCTGCTATTTCACGCAAGGTTGACCCAGCAGTTGTCATGTTTCAATTTTTTGTTTTGTTTGTAAGTATTTTCTGTAGCTTTTAAGACTATAAAGCATGGAATCAGTATAAATAGACATGTTCAGGCAAAATAAAGCCTAGATATCACTGGCTGATACGACAAGAACAATGGCATGCTTTTAAATAATTCATTGACTAATCATATAGTCTCACAAAAATAAAGATTTATGCACGTTAGAAAAACACAATGGATCAAAAGTTTGTAATGATTATAATTGTTATATAAAAATGATTTAAAGTTGGATCAGACAATTTTTTGCTATCAAGCGATGCGCTAGTAACTCAAATTTTTTGCTTCAAATTTGGAACCAAAAACCTGAAATAAAAGTTCGTTTGGCAGCGTGATGAAGGTATATATTATCCATGCTTGCCATCGGTGTGTTTACGAATTTGACCACCAGTTTCGATCCAACCATTGAAATCATTAACGATCAACTTTACAACTAACCGGTAGCCATAGCTATTCAAATGTGTATTGTCATCGTAAAACACTGTTCCGTTATATGCACCAACACATTTTCCTTTGACGTATGAATCGCATAGTATCCGGTGATGGTAGATTCTAATTAAATTTTTCTGCTTCCCAAGACTATCGAACGCTACGAAAACACTTTGGTATGAGTTCCAGAACTTACTGTAGTTCACCGAAACCAGAGCTTTGTCCCCACCTTGTTTCATTATTTTATTTCCAATAATTTCGTCAAGTAAAAATGAGGCTTTGGATAGGTCAACATAATGATCTTATTAATGTTAAAACGAACTTGATAAATTCGATGAACCCAGTATGTACCGTACGGATTCGGTCGTATTCTGACAGCGTACTGTTCGAACGAATTGGAAAACAAAGGCTATCGTGATATATGGCCTTTTCGGGATCATAATTCATATCCTCCACCAGCTATATAATACATCCAAAAATGTGTAACAACGATTAAATCCGGCTTTTGGTAAACCGGATACTAGGAGTCGGTAAGTTTCTTTCATAAATTCTGTACATTTGTGCATCCGAGGAGATGAAAAATTAAGCAAAGTTAGACATGCAGCTTTTCAGCGATCGATAAGTTTAATATTTGCTTGTTTAGAGAAATAGTTGCTAACGAAAAATAGAAACAGAAAAGTTTGCTAACGCAGATGTCAACCGAGCTCCATGACTGGCATCTGTTACCATCCATTTGGTCTTAGAAAATTTTGTTAAATTTAAATTTGATGAAGTCAGTGTCGGAATATGATCGATAATGCTGCTGCCAACATGATAACGTTAGTGCATATTGCAACAAGTTGAGCATAATAATTTTAGCGCGATTACTTCCCAAATTATGATATAAATACTTTTACGATTTCGGTCGTTTTGGTTCCGTTGGAAAGTTCATTAACTTCTGCATCAAAAAGCACACGGAACATCGAAATTCCTTCGAAATATCAGCCGTTAAACGGTTACGGGTCTTCAAACTAGCCATCCATTGGTTCCGACTACTCGGAGACTACTGTTGTCACGTGTTTGTGGTTTTCAGTTTCTCACTAAACTATTATTTTATGTGTAGATCTAGTTACCTATTACGACACGGGTTGAGTCGTTTATAATCATAGCAGATGAAGCTAATATTTCTAATCTTGATCACTACCTGCTTGGCGTTTAGCTATTCGCCGTTCACTTCTTAGTGAGCAGTCTGTAGCCCACTATTCCCGGACAATTATAACTCTGAGGTAGCGACGGTATGGGAGCCGCCGGTCGAGTTTCGAATGATTGCCAAGAACTTTCGGAAAAGACTTAATATCCTATTAATATCTTAGCACTGTTGTCTAGTTTCTTTGAGCTACGTTTCAGCTAAATTTAAAATATACAATTCTTCACACAAATCCGCTTAATGTAGGCGAGCGAGCACGTACGTAATGATACATAGGCAAAAAGGCATGCAATTGCACATATAAAACACAGGATAAGCCATAGCATATATAGGAGTAAACGTCAAAGGTTAATGATAAACGAAATGACGTTACGATTACGACCATGGCAGCGTGCAACATGTTTTTTCCTCATTGCTCTAAATAAATCTTATCCAACGCATTCCGAATTTCTACGAAGCAATATTCCGGCCCTCTCATTATGGCCAAATTCTGGTCCACATTTTATTCCTAGCTGGACATTCAAGACTCCGAAATTTGGTATATATACACATGTAACAGACCGGAACGGTCCCGTTATACAAGGCGGTGCATGGTTTCCGCAAGGCGCATGTTTTTCTGGCATGTGCCATTTAGTTGTGTTTTATAACTATTCGAGTGATTATGTTTTAAAATTGCATTTTGCAAATTCTTTAAAGTATCACGATGAGAATACGGCAGATGTAATATAAAAAGTTAGAACAATTTGTTTCATTGTGTTAGTCATGTTCGGTGGCGTAATAATAAACGATTCGGTGTGTCGATTGTAATTTAGTGAATTATAATTAATCTATTCTACCACCTAATTCGAGTGATTTAGGAGACCTTGTCGCGTTTGTTCCCCTTAACTTTCAACCTTCCATAAAGCTGTTCGCGTTTGCAGTGAAAATAAAATACGAATGCTGTTTAGCTGATTCTTTCTGCACATCTTGAACGAAATGAATTTAAATTAACAGATGTAATATATCGCGTATAATTTTAATCACCTGACTACCCGGTGGGCTGAAATGGATATCATGTTGTACCACGATGGTCTTATGTATAATATATTTTGTTAGCTTGCTTTCATACAAAATTTTTAACGTCATAGTTTTCATCTTTTGTAAGGCTGTACATTATTGCACTAAGTAGAGTTGTACTGTAGATTGGCAGCACTGTTCGTTTAGTAACGGAGCGTTTTATCGCCTCACCGGGTCCTCCCAAATTGCACTTCGGCCATTATAGCACACAAAATAGGACTCCAATACTACTAGAATTTAGGTGGACTTACAGCTAGGTACAATGTTATAATTTACAACTAATTTATTTATTGCAGGTTAACTGCTGCTATTTATTCAAATTTTCCAAACAAATGTTCTGTTTCCTACGGTAGTGTTATTTGTTAGCTTAACTGTTACTGCTGTAGCTGACAGAAAGTTTTTAAGTTTGTTTTCAATTGCTTTTGGTTTATGGGCGGTAAACGTTATAAAGTACCCACCATGTGTAAAAGTTTTGTCCCCCTGGGTGTCTTAGCCACCATGCATTTTATTGTGTCTTGGACAACATAGTGGTTACGGTGGTATTTTAAGATAGTATGCATAGGTAGTGTACTGTCGATAATGTCATGGTATAGACTACATCATAAAAATTTTTGTTTAAATTATATGGTGATAGCTACACTATTGTATTATTTACACACTTTACATAATGTGTTTATGTATGGTGGCGTCACTGAGTCTTCCAATTACCGCAGGGTTAGTCCCATGTATCACAAGTTGACAATTTTTGTCGAACTGTGCCAAATCAATCCAGGTTCATGAAAGGATGTCAGTGACGCCATTCACGCCGCCTAATTGCTGATGGAACGCCAACATGCGAAACAAAAGTCGATACACCTCGCGTTCGAAGATTTAGAAAAACATTTGATCGTATACCCCAGAATTTGATTTAGCTATCGTTCCGATCACATGAAATCCCTGAAGATTATATCCGGTGGACAAAACTCTTTTACAACGGCGCCATCACGTCAATCCACTATGCCGCTGGCATCATCAATCTAATTGCTATTTCTGCAAGAGTGCACCGAGGATCCGTCTTGTCACTATTCCTGTTCATTTTATGCATAGACACGGTAAAAACTGACGTATACATACCCCGTAATGCATGAGTAATGCAGAGAATCGTACGTGGATTCCCGTTAGTATGTTCACTACGTCTGGCTAAAGTCCAACGTGTATCGCACAGTTATCAGAACAGTCGCGCTCTACAGAGCTGTGTTGATCAGCCTCTGAAAAGCACGAACGATCACTTCGCACGATGGAAATGCGAATAATTCTCTGATCATTGAGGCGTACGCTTTTCGATTACGGTATAAACGTCGACGTGCGAAAACGAGACTACGATGGTACAGAAATACGATACGGTATCTTATCGTGGCTAGCCCAGCATGGCTTTAGAGCCGCGGCAGACTGTGAAAAAATTCGGCCCTGCCGCACATATCTTAAGGTAAATGATGCATAATACACATTGCTGAATTTATAAGATTATGTGTATAGTGCTACTTTATTCAATTTCGAGATATTTTCCCGGATTTTTTTACATTCGATTTCACACTACTGATCCAAACAACCCATTTTGCACTATTTTGCACCGTTAAAAACCAAACTACGTTTCTGTTGCCTACTTGATAGAATCAATCTGCTACATTTCCCAATTGGGGAAGCACAGAGAGCCTTGCAACGTCCTGGGAAACAAGTATCGAAATGATCGAACCACAATTCCTACTACTATTGATCTGTCTTCTGGCTGTTTGCACGGCAAATATATATAAACTTCTGCGAGATACCTAAATGCAGAAGCGCAGAATAAAGCCAATAATGATAACCTTCCAAAGCCTCCAATATAGGTATACATGTTGCCTAGTTAACGGGCCTGAAAATGTTCTCTGAGCCCGCAGGTACAAGCGTAGTGGACATGCCTCCCATTTTCAAGGGCACCCATGGGATCAACAATTTTCGCACAATTACAGCTCGTCACAGCATTTTTAGTGATCACACAGGCTGCACAAACATAAACTAGCCCCCAATGTCTTATTAGAGTTGCTTACACATTTACTGAACATTGGAATGCCGCCCCGACACCTGCCTTACACTAGCCATTTCTTTAGTTAATTGCCTTTTTGCGGAGGTCACCGTGGTAGCTCACCGTGCTTATTAAACATGAACGACCGAGATATCATGTGCGAGTATATAAAATTGATCCACGAAATTAAAAATCGATGATTTTGTACTGTTTCAAGACACATTCAAATGTATGCGCCATTCACCATTACTATGCTTTAACAAATGCATACAAAGTTTTCGAAGACAGGTCGACACACCGATTAGTGAGCGTGAATTCTTGATAACAAAAATCTTACGACTGCCTCTAAAACTTCGTAATAAAGCATTTGGTGCGAGGAATGCATAGTGCGAAGGTATAGGGACGGGACCCCGGTATGCCAATTATCATAAACATAAGGTATCTAGAATTAGTCCTTTGCATTGACCTAATTACAATGTTGATGGGCAATTTGTTTTAAATTGCACAAGCTGAAAACCTGCGGGCACACGCTACATACTTCTTGACTCTGTTATAAACAAGCTGGATTTGTTCAATACTTGTTGTACTTGCAATTGAAAAATAGTTTTAAATAATTTACTGAATGTTTTTTGTTGAATCGATTTTGATATTCGAGTGTTTAAAACAGCTAAAACAGGTCGTTTTTGGCAAAATAATACGCATTTTATGTAACAGCGCCAGAAAAGGTTATAACTGAAAATGGTTTGGTTGACATACAGTGCACATTGGGCTAAGCAAAAGTCAGTCGAATAAACATCATATATAACGCGCAAGTGAAAAATTACACACCACCGACATACTACTGGCTACATACTTGAACGGCATCTAATGTGATATTAAACTGGGTAATCAACCATGATATATTTTTCGACGTGGTTTATGCTAAGAATGGCCAGCAGTTTCTGGCGGTTATCGATACTGGTTTGAAGCCAGAGCCTTTTCATATCGTTTGTGGCCAGTATGAGCCCGGTGAAGCCAGATTTTTGAATTCCAATTGATAAGTTATACCGATTGAGCCAACATTTTATATTTATCAACGTAGTCGCTGTCTCAGCCTTCATCCCTGATATAACGCTACGTACGTTCTAGTACCACAAATTCGATTACGTTTTTAAACACGATTCGGATTGCAATATGGTTTGGCCAAAGCCGTGGTTAAGAGAAGATGCTTTATTAATAAAAAATTAAGTCATAACAAATTTATGAATATGTTAGGCATTTAGTAAATACAACCTGGGTCTACCTTATCTCTCCCCACAATATAAGTAGCGTGTGAACAAAACCTCTGCCTTAGAATAATCGTCGTGGTAAATGATGATCATACTATAAGATATATTCCAATTTATATATGATTAGGGTAAATGTCCCATGAATGTTGTAGAACAGCTTCACTGTAAAATCAGAGTACCAAATTTTTAGGAATAATTTCGAAGAATCTCAGTACAAGAATTTTAGTCATAAACATTCGATACTACAGTACAACATGATGGTACTATAGTATCGAATGTTTACGACTAACTATTCTTTTGCAGAGATTCTGAGAAATTGTCCAAAAAAATTGGTACTATTACTAACTAGTAAGTGCTAGCTTACCAGTTGTTTTCATAGCTGCTATGTAAACAGTATTATAGGTATAGTAAAAGGCACGAAGAGTTTTCGGTTATACCGCCAGGCTAAAATGGCTAATTTTGACATCTTTAGTACCTTTCGACTCAGGTCGACGAGGCGGTTTTGAAAATATCCATTTCGACTATATTTATGACAAAAAGTTTTTTTCCAAGTAGCCCTTTTTAGAAAGCATAAGAGCTTCATTGACTCAATTTTTGATAACAGCGCAAGTTTTTCTACAAAAATAGAAATTCAACTTAGCAGTATATGTTTTACTCCCAAAAATTACGTTAAAGCCTGCAGATCATTTATATAAATCGTATAAGTTTCGCAAAATGATATAGATGTTTCTGATATTCGACAAATGTTATGCCTAATTTTAATTCAAATTTTTTAATCAATCTATGGGAAACACACAAAAGGATTATTCAGAAGTGTCTGACGAAATGAGAGTTATATGAAGCACTAATGAGTATCTCTATCTTACTACCACTAGCGCTATCTATACGAAGCTACGAGGTCACTCCGACAATAGCGCTTTATTGCGGAATACGTAGTACGTTTAATGTAGCATGGGTAGAAAGTTTAGCGATGCGTTGACGCTGTGGTAACCCGTTGCTGCTGCTTGTTGTTGGAGGAATTACGATGTTAGTCAATGGTACTTCTCGTTGTTCAAAAGAAAATTTTGGAAAATTTCCCTTATGTACTCTTGCTTTAGAAGTGAGCACAGTGAGTAAATACAGTTGATTTGGAGCTTCAATGCAGTTGTTGTAACGATGATAAACGTTTTAGAAGTCAAGGATTTGGCTTCACCATAATCCAACACTAAAAGCTTCTGAAATGCAAGGCTACCAAATCAAGCGGTATCGAGTAACCTAGCATGCTCGCGGACACTACATTCAGCTATCTCCACGGAGAAATTTTCAACCGGTTTACAACTCTAGTTGTCAATATTGCCTCGCTTAATATGAGTTATGTCAAACAGCAAAATTGCCGATAAATGAGACTAGGTATTTATTGTTACAGTTACATGCCAGGAACATAAACTTTGCTATACAGGATTCGCTTACCCCGAATGGGAAATGACGGGGAGCTTAATATGTATCTCGCAGAAGTTTATATATATTTGCCGTGCCAAACAGCCAGAAGACAGATCAATAATAGTAGGAATTGTGGTTCGATCATTTCGATACTTGTTTCCCAGGACGTTGCAAGGCTCTCTGTGCTTCCCCAATTGGGAAATGTAGCAGATTGATTCTATCAAGTAGGCAACGGAAACGTAGTTTGGTTTTTAACGGTGGCGCCTCTCAATCGCGCACAATAAAGAACCATATTCTATACAAGATTGAGTATGTTGTATAAAACATGCTGTGATATTAATTTGGATTAACCGTGCACTCTATTATAGACAGACAATGCTGGTTAAATCAATTAACTAAACCTGTTCCAGCAAAAACACCTAGTAACACAATCTTAGTGATCGTTAAATAGTTAATTTCTATTTTTGACAGTCTCACAGAACTTATTGTAATGAGATCTAAAAATAGTATAAAATGGGTTGTTTGGGATCGGTAATGTGAAATCGAATGTAAACAAAATCCGGGAAAATATCTCGAAATTCAATAAAATAGCACAATACACAAAATCTTATAAATTCAGCAATGTGTATTGTGCATCATTTACCTTAAGATGTATGCGGAAGGGCCGAATTTTTTCACAGTCTGTCGCGGCTCTAAAGCCATGCTTGGCTAGCCACGACGAGCCAGTGTGACATTTTTTGGGCCGAGTCAGAACCTACAAATATATTAGCTAATAGTGAAGCGAGGCTGATAAATTGTCACAAGGGCCGGAATCGGCTCTAAAAGCCCGAAATATAGGACGACACAGGAAGATCGCGATAAAATGGAAATTGGTGATATATATGTGGTCATATATTCGTAAAACACCCTTCTAGTTACATTAGTATAATTTTCATGTATGAAAAAGCGTGTTTTACATAGGTACTGGGTTGGCTTGCCAAATGCGCGTCATAAAAAAAAAATTTGAAAATAGCGATATTTACGTATTTATTTTACCTGAATTTATGCGTCTTACTTCAATTACTACTAATCTTGCGTTTTTGGGCGTAGAGTCAAAAATTTTTCCTGTAAAGCAATATGCTAAACTGAATGTAATAAATATTTTTAGTAGTCCGTCGCGGCTATCAAGCCCTGCGACATAGCCACTCCCGGCTTGTACAAACATGCTTGCATAGCTTAGCTATTTATTTTAGTTGTGAAGGGCCAGATGTGGCTGTGCCTTTTTGTCACGACCCATAATTGGCTCTGTGACAGAGTACGGAACTATGTGCACACATCTTATGCATCATTTACAATAAGATGCGTGCGCATGGTCCTAATTATGTCACGGGTTCAAATGGGCTAGCTACTATGTCACGCATACAGTCCAGCTCGACCACTAAAATTTTGAATAGCCTAGCTAGGCTATACATTTCTCATCGAGTGTCGAGTCGGACTGTGCATTTGTCACGAGGCGTTCAGCTGAGCACTACAACTTAAGCCAGTGACTATTTAGTCCGCGAACATTACGTTTTATTTTAATAATGCCCCAAAAGCGACATACATCTTAAAACGTTAATTGTATATATTATAAAACAAATGTGTGAAACTATGTGAAAATGCTATAGAATAAAATGCTATTACACTAAGCACAATACTAAATAAAATTTCGCAATTGACAGTTCAACCGGACTCTCCGTTTGTCACGCAGAGCCTAGCTAAGCTCCCTGTTTGTCACATTAAGACTAGCTAAGCTATAAAAATGTACCATAGTTGCCCAGCTAATCTATAGTTCATCCGAACTAGTTGATTTGGACGATTGACATAATTGGGCCCTGGCGCACGCATCTTATCGTAAATTATGCATTAAGGTAAATGAAGCATTAATTATACGTTTGAAACTTAAATCCAATTGAGATTATAATAGCAAGATTCCATTATAAAGAATTTTGTAGAAGAATATGACACTCGGCTTTACTCATGTACATTGCCTTATGTTATCCGAGGGTGTAGTTATGTTTTCGGCTTCCCGCTTCCCCCTCCAAGGATTCCACAGGTACCCGAGGTTCTTGAGGGGGTATCGGCTACATTCTAAAGGTTGCTTGCGGGGAGCAGGAGAGGAAGAGGTACCACCTATCAGATTGTCAACAACCAATCGGGTTCGAGCAGGAGAAGCAATCACCGGAGGCTCTTACTTCTGTCTTAATCCGATAGGTTGTTGACTACCTGATAGCTACTACTCCTGAGGAAGTTTGATGGGGTAGCCGATAACCCCCAAAGAACCTTGGGGAGTAACCCCCTGAAACCCTTGGGAGGGTAAGCCAGAGGTGTGCGCATGCAGAGATTATTGAACCAGCGGGTACCCGGTAAGATCAAAGTGCATTCCACTGCCACTAAGCCCGTACGCGCGGTCTCAATACGTTTTTCTCAGACCCGCTAGGCCCGCAAGTTATTGAATCCTTAATGGCTCAACATATTTATAGCTTTGAGTTTTAAAGCCATTCTACATTAACATTTTGATAGCGGATTCTTCGCCAGCGATCTTTCGCTGCCCAAGCTTCGCGAAAAGCACGCGATCCGCTTTCACAACCCACCTCCCTACCGCCCAACAAACCACCCAAATGGAAGCTCGCCGGCATTCAGGGAGACAGCCCGCCCCGTGTCCAGCACAAGGATTTGTAGCATCCTAAATATACCATGATTTGCATTTCTGCAGGGCCTAGGAAAGGGAGCATCTTTCGTTATGGTCTACAGCACTCACTAAAGGGAACTGCCTAGTGGCTTCTACAGTGCCCAGTAAAGGGAACCGCCTAGTTTTTTTCAGTTGGACGCGATTGGACCTACTGTTAACAACGTGATCCACGACCCACACCAGTCGACACACAACTCACCGTGGTCCACCAAACATGGCGACCCACATTAATATTAATCACCAACGACCCACTGACCCACCCTCCATTTCTGGTCGCAAGACAAAATATTTAACACCATGGGTGGTTATTCTTGCAAGTGGAACCTTGCTCGGTATCTGGGGTTGTGCTATTTTGCGATAACTTTCCACAACCTGCAGACATAGACGCAATTATATGGGACCGCTGGTTTTCGGTTCCTAATTGTCAAACTAAGACCTAAAAGAGGCATCGAGATTTGTGGACCGCGTGAGCCCGGTGTGGAGTACATGTGATGTCGAACTCATATACAGAGTATGGATATAGTGCGCAGTAACTGGAAGAGACTGAGGATGTCTCGTCGTGCGTTCGCCTGGGATCGGAGACGCTGATTTTAGATTTATAAGTGACTTGATTAATTACTGGTTAATTAATACCGATTAATCTAATTGGTAATTTGTACTGGCCGGTTCTATTGATCGTGTTTAATTGACGTTACCCAAATAACATTGTTGGCCAACGCAGCTTGCTGGTGGATTTTGACTATTCGGTAACGATAAGGTGGACGCTTTAACACCTGACTTTATTCGACGTCATAGTGGGGGTCAATCGAAAAAAACTGACTAGCGTGAGGATCGTAGTTTGTGACGCTACAGCTATACGTATTGGCGCATTGGATGAGAACTGACAACAGCTCCGTCGAATTGAATTGGCATTGCACAATTCCTGCGAACTGGACTGACGATATTTTAACTGCCCGCTATCGCCTCGTACGGCCATTGAGCAGTGTACTACAACGGTGCAAAGGCACAACCAAGCAGCTGGTACAACGGTCGATCTCTGGGCTTAACGTAATCAACGGACGACTCGGGGATTAGCTGGAACGACAACGATTTTGGTTATACTGAAAGACAATTAATCAACGGTCAGTAATTGCTCTGCGTTAAATAGTTTGAAATTGACATTTAATTTGGACGTGTGTAAAGATTTTATCTTGTCGCTATTTTTCTTTTACTTAGCAATTTTGGTCGTATTGGCGCACGTACCTTCTAATCTGGGCTAGTACTTAGCACCTTGGTCGTGGTATCTGTGAAGAGTAATTTCTGCCATACGGGAGCAAGGGTGATTTGTGGGTTTAGGCCGTAGGTCATAATCTTTTTGGGAATTGTCGTTGAGTTAGGAGTGGGCTAAAACTTCGGGTTCAATTGTGCTTAACGTGAAATTTTTCAGCTAAATTCATCCAAGCTCTTATCCGTGAAAATATACGGTACTACCGATCGGTGAGTGAATTGAGTTTCGGTGTTTGATTTTGGAGTTACCTTGAGAGCGTGAAGAGTTAAACAAAATAACAAATTATTTTTCATTAAATATACAGTCTCTAAGTGCTCTATTTACAATTTTTTTACTTATGTCAATGCTAAAGTGTGCGATACTGAATAATTTGCATAATTTATTTCACAAGTTATACGCTATTGCAGTTAATACTTCATATATTACTTAGCTAGGGTTCAGTGTTCAAAGTGCCGTTTTTCGTTAGTTTAATAATGCAGTGAATCGCAATTGGTGTTAGGGGTTGAACATTCTGCCAGAGGGCTTCCGGTTCAAACCCTCCCCAAAACCCCAAAATTTCCTAAAAACCCGGGATGCATCACCAAATTCTTTATTATATCCCTCCCTCCCTTCTGCGTCCGTGGGTTTAGGTTTTTGTTTTCGCATTTTGTTTTGTTTACGTGCTAATTTGGATAATTAGCACTAGTTTCTGTTAGTAACTAACATTTGTTAGTTGTTCTTTTTGTTCAGTCTGAGCAGTCTTGGACTTGCGTCCGCGTAGTAAGGTGACGAGATCTGGGATTAAGCGGCTTACGCAGCATTATACGATTTGTTTATCTTCGCTAAGCATAACCACACCTAGATTTTCGATTTATATTCAATAATTTAGTTTTTATATAATTACGTTGTTGGATTACCTAGCTAGCAATTGACGCTAGTATTTGAAATTCATACGAAGCTTCATGAGGTTTACATGCTTTATTGATTATCATCTTGATTTCTGGTTTTATGGTGTGGAGGATAACGCGAAGTCCGTAAGTGAAACTACTGGCAGAGGCCGATGATCCAGTGACACGGCAAATTCAGTCTGACAAATTGTAACAGGATCCTTGACAAAAATTTACGTTGAGTAACAATGTCACAGAACAAATAGGTACTTATTGCTGTATTAATTTATCTTACTATTTTTCCCAAATAAAATCCGACAGAGCAAGAGCGTAAATTAACCAATCTTGATTTTGAGAGAAACAGTTAGTGCAAGGTTTCCTCAACGAAAGCCACGTTCAACGAGACTAAGCCTAAAGCATCTTACACCGGTTTTCAATCACGGAGTGCTAACAATATTTAAAGTTTACGAGTATAGTTGGAAATCGGACTTGTTATCGAGGAGGTTGACATTCATAAACGTAAGATAAGTAGTCTAATCGTGGTGTTACGAGCATCAAAGTGGCACATCGATAACCATTGCGTATTATACTAACTTGGAATAAAACTTCTAACGTTGGCTCTTTTGTCGCCTGATGTGGGTACACGAAGTCATCCTCTAAAACTCCAATCAAGGTATCAATACCCACATGATTTTGCAAAACATTTTTTCTCGCACAGAGTACTTAGGATTTGGAACTCACTTCCTTTGGATGTGGTTACCGCCCCTCTCTCGCCATCTTCAAGAAACTCCTCCATTCGTCTGGCCAATTAACCTGAAATGTGTTTGCTGTACCGGTCTTCTCTCTTTATTTAGAAACAATGCCATGCAATGCATCATGCCCAACAGCCGGGATACTGGCTCCCGGCTCTCAATCGCCCGCTGCTAATCATTAGCGAAATCGAAAGACTGATCAACAAATGTTGGGCCTCGGGAGATCCGAAGTATACGAAGAAGTAAGTAAGTGTTTTAACGGAACCGAATAGAGGGCAATTCGAGGAGTCATGCCGCAGCGCTATAAAGAATAAAAGTACGCTGACCTCAGTAACGCGCGCCAAGAAAGGAACAATCAACAATTCCCACCGGCATACTACTGGCCACTCGTACGGACCACACGTCTTCGAGTGACGAATCCCGTCCCCTTTTAATAATCCGATAACCGCCATAATAAATCATACTCCACCCCTACTCCCCAATCGAACATTAAATATATAACAGTCGGGGATCCGCTTGACTACTGGGGTCCTAAAAGACTTTAAATTTTAAGAGTTTTTAGTTCAAATTTTTCATTCTTGATTATATCGCTCCCTACCTAAATTAAATTTCAAAAATTATAAAATTTTATCCATTTAACTTACCTAATTTGCATCATGTCTACTTATATCGTTTGTTATCTGACATGTGTTTAAGTTACATTTTATTGTGGTAGTCAGTCTGGTGTTGGACGTTGAGGATGT
Organism: Trileptium ribeirensis; assembly: GCA_030248225.1. Classification (NCBI taxonomy): domain Eukaryota; kingdom Metazoa; phylum Nematoda; class Enoplea; order Enoplida; family Thoracostomopsidae; genus Trileptium; species Trileptium ribeirensis. Next base: position 48,343 of record JASANE010027247.1, read on the forward strand.
AGCCGTAATCACACGATTTTGAGTTTATACACATTTCTGTATTAATTGTTCGTTTAATAATTTTTTATCACCAAAGGTTACTTAGCTTGTGCTTTCTGGTACTAGTTTCAATTAGCTGCGGCCGAGTTGTACGTGTTATTCCCTTGAAGTGTTGCCAAGTGTAGTTAATGTACAAAAAAGATACTGGCTTATAGTTTTACCTGTTTACGTATAGCTAATAGTAGCTTACAAATTTCGGCTCCAAGTGTCGAGTGATAAACTCAGGGCGAGTAGAACAGGTAAGTGCGGGGATAGTAGCATTGCTTCTATGTCAGTCAGCCATTGGGGGCGAATCAACAAGTAGTGTTATCCTTACAAGACAGTACGATTAATTCGAGCGGTTTCGACGGTCCAATTTTTGAACACTACCTAATAACCAACCAGTTGGTCAGCCATTCGGATGCCTAGGGATTGAGGAAGTTTCCAATTAAATAATAGTCGACCGCTGCTATCTAGTTCACATAAATAGCCAGCTAGCTATTCGGGAGCTACTATAAACAGTATAACCGGTACTTATTACCGCTAAACCTAAGGCTCAGTATTGAGGTAATTAATTAACCCTGCAATCGCGCAAGCCTTTCGGAGGATGATTGTATGAACTTACAAGAGTCTTAGTAAAGTAACAACTAACGTAAAAGTAACCGGTGCTTGCTCAAATATTAACCTCCAAAATAAGGACTGTTTAGCGTAAATAGGACCTAACCAGATACTTACATAAACGTGCGATGTCAGCCATTCGGGGGTCGGTCGTATGAACCTCACAAGAGGCGTAGTATAATAGTATATGACCTAACCCTAACGCTAATAGATTTAAGGACACTTTCATCAGAGTGCCAGTGGCTAAAGCAATCACAATATCTGACTAGGCAAAAAAGTAATCGGTGTTTTAATAGCGGATCAGTAGAGATTGATGAGTATGAAGAATAGCACGTCGTATAGTAACCTACGGGCGGACTATAGCTTGCGGCAGATAGGAAACGCTTGTCACAGCATCGGGATACTGACAGCTAAATTGTGCCTTAATCTTTTCCCAGGTTTTGTAATAAACATTATTTGCTACGTGTTGACATTCAAGTATTTTGAATCGGAGTGATTCGAGTGTAGAACAAAAGGGACAAGCGGCAACGCGAAATATAGGGCACGACACTGGTAACAAAAGAAGGATGTGCCAACATAAGAAGTCTACAACGAAACATACTGCTGGTCACACCTAGGAACCCCCACAATCTTACAGGTGACGAATCCATGTTCATTTTTTAATACCGATAGCCCTCATAAGAAAAATTCCGTTCCAACCCCTGCCCCTGGGAAAACAACATAAAACAACAGCAATTTCAATACTCTTTGGGAAGTGCCATCCGACGCGCTTAGCGTTGATTGTCGGAGTTTTGCACTTTTTAGTTTACCGCTAGCTGTGCCGTTGTGGTACAACAATACGCGGCTCAGACCCCAAGGTACTATAATAATATATAAATTAGGCGTCAATTAGTTTATGATAATATAAAACGAAACACTTTAGCATTATTAAACATATTCTTATTTAACACTTCGGAGTTCAAAAAACATCCCTCCACGCTTAGATTACACCAACAGTCACTATTACTCAAAACAAAACACCACAGTTTGTATGAACATACTACAAGGACTTAAAATGGCATGCGCTCCGTTTTGTAGAAGTACTCTCACTATCGAGTTACTCAGAAGAGAAATCCTATTACTGAAAGTAGTTGTAATAACAATAATAATAAGGCATTTATAAAGCGCCCTTTTCGCTGATAGCTTTGCGAAGGCTGGATCAAATACAAGCGATTGATAACAGTGCTAAATAATAAACTCGCATAACTGTTCACCACTGGAGCTATAGGATAGGACTCGTTTCGAATTCGATCCTCCAAACTCAACAAACTCAAGACGACCTCATATTCGTTTATAAAGATGTTCCATGGCGGTGTCGATCTCCGATTTCAAAGGACTTTCACACGAGGCTTTTGGCATCACGAGGGGTCATAATTTCGAGCTCGAAACAATTGCAATCTTTCCGAGAGCTTTAAGTTGGCGGCGGACGTTTTTCTCTCAGCGCCGTCGTTAGGCTCTGGGATTCCACTCCCAATGCCACGTGGTAAAATGTTCCCCTCATCTGCATCATTCAAACAAAGGTTGCACTAATTCTCAGCTGTCTCCTGTAATATTAATCGATTGTTGTCATTTATTTCAAATAAATCGCCTAGTATTCGTTTGAGGGCTGAAGTCTCCTCCAATTTCGGTACTGGTTTCGAACTGTGCTTAATTCCTCCGATGGAACAACTACATCACATTTCGATTCCCAGTCACCACCTCGGAAGAAGGTACATATAAGGTACATATAGGTACATATAACACGATAAAATTAATCACAAACACTTAAATGTCGAAGCTATGTGGGCAACCGGCTTCATATGCATAAATTCAACTTAAGGGACCCTGCTAACCATCCTATTCTGTCATTACCGAGATCAAATCGCAAACCCCTTGTTACGGAAACGGCTTTTAAAGATTGGTTGGGTTTTCGCTAGTAAAAATCGGCAAAATTAAATTGGGATGCCAGAAGACTTAAAACTTCCTTATTTTTCGAACAAATTATCGCATTAAGTCCCGGTTCTGTTCCTAATGTATAACTTTAAATTGGATTACACAGTGTTCACGAACATATTTAAATGCAAAAGTGACGTAAGCAATCAAATCAACAAATTTTCATTTCTGGAACGTTTAAATTACGTAATTTTGCTTCAATTTTCGCAAAACACAAAATGATTAATTTCGTCGCAAGCGCTGTGTACGCCAAATTTCAGTTGACCAAAAAGAGTTCCGTAATCAAATTTATCCAAAAATACAAAAAAAGAAGATAGTTGACGGGACAATTGTAAGTTATTAGCATTAACATTAATAAATTGGAAATAGCTTAGCTTGGATAGTACCTCTATACAACGT
>JASANE010027248.1:0-35250 GCA_030248225.1 Trileptium ribeirensis
AATGATATTCATTTATTATATCGCTATCAGTGATTAAAAAAACGCGGCCTGGATAACTGTTAGGAGCAGATGTGAAATGCATGCTACGCCTTTCGCGATATACTAAGCCTTATTCTAAGCTAAGGTTTTTATGTGAGCCATATAAGACTAATTCACGTTCAATTAAAAGGCGTACCATGTTGCTAAAAGCTGGAAGCTCGATGCTTGTATTAAAATATATATTTTCGTATTAAATTGTCACTCAAATTCATAGTTTTAGTTATGACGTTAATTATGCTCAACCTAAAAATGGACCCGTAAGCTAGATCATCATTGAAAAACTTGGCCTAAATTATCATCAAGATGTTTGAGTGCTCTAAATCCCTGCTCTTTTATCGCCTTTCTTAACTACTCAAAATACTTTTAATATACATCTAAAGGATCGGCCAAACATTCAAAGAAACATGATGTGAGTTAATGGTTGTTATTACAGTAATTAAGTGTGTACCAAGTTACCCTTAAACTACCACCAAGATATCGCAATATATATTACCTGATAGGGATAGCTCAAATATCGCTTCACCACAACACTGACGTGATAGCCAAGGACACATGTGACGGCGATAACAACAACAAGCCATATTATGCGACAGCAGTTGAGTTTGCGATTGAAGACATGTGGGATTGCGTGCATCGTGGTCGAGCCGACAAAGAACTCCGTCAGCGTTTGGACCTTGGCATCCCTGCTACAAGGCTCCGGAAACCGACACAACGAGTCCCAGAATTTGTCATCTTCTTCGCCGGTATCACTGTCGTCATCACTTTCAGCATTGCCTTGAACATTGCCTTTATCTTCGCTCATTTTGATCAAATCATTTACTGCTGAATGGCGATGTTGTTAGCGATTTAGTTGTCGACCATAGCTAATGCATCGATCTGCGCAATGTTTCGGAATGTTCAGGCGTTTAAACGTGGTATATACTTATAAGGAAACAATTTGAAATAAAGGAGTAGAAATTATTGAACTTGGCGTTTATATTAGCGGTTTAATTGGTATCGCTAAAATCATAACATATTATAAATGCATCGTATCGCAATTATGATACGCGTTTTAGCAAAAAAGCATTAAATAACAGCAAATGTGGTAATAGAATAATCGCAGGTGAAGCAAAGACCTGTCTTCTGTCGTCGCCAGAGTGTCCAAAGTGGAGCCGAAGGCGTGAACGTAGCCGCTAAGATGCCGGCGATGACTCTGCAGTCTGATCCCTATATCTTTTGATTTGTCACCATCATATGATTCGCATTTTTGAGAGATTCGCATTTTTGAGTGATGTGAATTCAACTCCGATAAACAATCCCGTTATCAACAACTGCAATTCAGCTCGACGGGTTGGACAAGTGCTATCATTGGGGTTTCATTGCTCGCAAATCAACATTGGGTGATGATTTTCGCGGGTACGTCAAAAACAGGGGGTCGACAAAAATTTAGCTGGCGGGGGCTCCCATGTTTCGAGGAGTCAACTAGACAAATCTATCTAATGGATGCGACTTGAAAAAAATTTATACAGTTGTTAGCTGAGAGCACAGCAGCCAAAAATGAATGAGGCACGGCCCGAAAATTTCCCGCGGCTACAAACCTTATGGGTAGGTTGTCAACTGTTACGAAAACTTTATTCGACCAGTCCAGCATGCTATGCAGAAGTGGGGAGCGGACCGAAATGTGGGGTAGTAATATGGGAAAAATGCGGGTGCCATAAGGAAAAGTCTTAGTTTTTCCGATTTTTACTGAAAAGTGAGATGATGGCCGCCTCGCCCCTCTTACTGCACCCCTGGACCTATTATTAGAACAAACGACTGGTTGCGATGACAGACATATTCCACATTAAGCTCACAATAAGTTATTAATCGCACAATGGTGACGAATCAGGGATATCAGGCATCGCATCCGCGTCGTTGGTGTGAATCGAGTCGCAATTCGTGTAACAATCTGCTGTCGTTCTTTTATTTCATCAAATTCAACATCACTATGCATAGTACTGCGGTTTTCAAGGCTACAGAGAGTGGCGATAAGCTAGAAACAACAAAGAACGAATATTATGGACTGATATTGCGCAACGTGGACAGTAGACGTGAACAACATGGTTAGGAAACCAAATGATAAGTTGCCACCTTATGAAAACTGCAAGAAACACAACATTCGCACTGCCAGATCACTATTCCATGCCGAATGTCGGCGCACAATAACAAGCTGACTGAATGTAAACATCTTCACCAAGATGGATTGCGTCAAGACGTTTCATCATAAACCTGCGGCACCGGAGGATGTGGAAAAAACCACCATCACAACACCATTCTATATGTTACTGAACAGTCACAACCCATTTGGCTTGCGAAATGCATCACAGACACGTCCCAACGCCTAACCAAGAACGAATTTGGCGACATGCAGTTCGTCAAGTGCACATCGACGATACTCTTATAGCAAGTATTAAAGGGTACTGGCACCGCAATTTTCTGAACCGCGGCGCATTGTACATCTCAACGACTATGGACACAATCTTAAAAAACCGAAATACGTATTCTTTAAGCCGACTGTTGAATCAGTCAGCGTCAAGTGGTCGGCACACGGTATCCGCTCGCAAAATTGAAACTTCGTGGTGATCTGTCGTTGCCTCCAGCCAATCTAGAAGATTTGTGGATTTACGGTTTATCTGGTTTTTTTTTCGTAAATTCATCGAAGGTAATTCTGGGTACCACTTACATACTTGATGGTAACGGCGAAATCGAACAAAAGATCGAATGCCGCAGTCAGCGATGATATTCGCTTATTCATAACGTGATAACAAAATAATTGTCCTAACGTATCAAACCAAGCTCTTAGATAGCTATGCTGCATCAGATTCTCATAGGTAGGCTGGGTCCAACCTTTTTCTTTTCTCGAGTTTCAGCCTCAACACGCGAAAGAAGTTACGCGACATTCGACCACGAACTGCTTGCAATTTTTCATATCCAAAATTATTTAAACTAGCTTATTGATCAAATAGTGACTCTGTACACAGATTATAAACCGCTGGAGTGGTGTTTCAGTATCAAGAATCCGAATCATCAACCATACCGATGGTTATCTCATATTTCCGCATAGGGGTGGTCGAAAATATCACGGCCGACTGCCTTTGTTGTATTTATGCCGACGACGACGGTCTATGAGAGCGCAAATCGTCAACCCACCAATCAAAGTCTAAATTCGTTTCCAATTCGTTGAACTTGCTTGTTTTATTTCATATCCGCTAGCTCCCTCCTCGCACATTTTGACTAAGATTATGTTGCCGATTTTAGGTACAACTACCTAGACGTAGGTCTGACCAAGTCAGAGGAAATACGTTCACAGTATAGTAAGCACTTACGAGGATTGCCAAGCCACACAAATCACCCACCATAAGAAACTGTAATATTGAGGTATCCCGACGAAAGTACAGTTTCACATTGTCCAGTGTCCTAACGTTTTGGCCTTACAAAGCAAAATAAATCAGTTGTGAATGCGTCGTCGGCGTCATCTGTTGTTACGGCGTGACGGACGCTTCAGACACTGATCCAGGTTGGGAATTTGGTAATAGTTTACACAACATTACTTGTTGAAGGCTTGGCATAACACTTGCTGTGAGCAGTGCATATAAGCCACAACACAAGCACATGGACTAAGAGAACTATTTACCAAACACTTGAAATGCAGATAATGAAAGTCTGCTGATATCAAATTGTTCAGGACCATAGAATACAAAGCATGGCCTTCTCGAATCGCACCAACATCCAGAAGACAACGAAAACCATACCATATTTCTTCGCCTTTGGCACAACTTCTTGGCGCTAATTGAACTAGATAAGAAGGATGTCCAAGGTATCATCGGAGATACTAACAGCGAAAGCGGATTGGTTAAGTTGAATCAGATATATACAAAACCCGGGAAAAACCTTTTTGCAACATAAAATCAGCTCAGATAGGCAGAAAAAAGGCTTACAACATCAAAAGAAAGGGACTTAATTATAAAGTCGGAGACACTGTTATGCTCAAATGTGCACGATATCGAACAGGTATGGTCCATAGGTTGGCATATATTTGGGATGGACCGTATTCTACTGCAGATGGCCAGGCAAAAGGCTACTTATTACTTGTAGAAGGACGGGAAGGGTCTACAAAAACGCAGCGATGGTTATCTGAAAGTTCCATATGTTTCCGCCAACAAACTTTCACTACACATTTGCAATATTCGCTTATCCCAAAACCTGATAAAGCAGTTGCTTGAATGAGATCGGCTGAATGATGGACACATGAACGCTGCTAAAGCACTCATGTACCTGCAATATCCAGATGCAGTAGGCGTTCAGGTTAATGTACTGCTGCTCTCTTGTGAAAAGAATGGCGAGATCGCGATGGAAGCTAAGATCAAACCGACTATCCAAATTTATAACGTCAGGGGTAGTCACTGGATTACGTCTGACAGCCGTGGTTCTCAAGGATGTCCATATGATTCTATCGAATCCAAGGACAACGAAGAAATTGGTCAACAGCGAACCCCTATCTGTGGTAATTCTAAGATAATGAAGGTAAACTGACTTGCCAACGACAGACACAAAAATCTGACTACGACTTTATTTGCCGTTGCATAGTGCATAGCAATTCTCGGAGAGAAACGACCGGAGACCAGGGGTAAGATAAATGCAACGATGCGTCAATATCTCCTAATGTGCTATGAAAACAAGAATTTGAAAGAATTTTTTTGGACAGCGATTACGCCTGAAATTTGTTAAACCCGTGAGGATAACCATTTAAAAAGCACATTTTGGCTGGAAATTATCCATTTTGCTTTCTGCGCCTCACACTGACAAATCGTTTACTATGCCAACGACAGACACAAAGATCTGTCTGTGACTTTGTTTGCCGTCGCAAACTGCATAGCAATTCTCGGAGGGAGGCGCCCGGAAGACCAGGGGTAAGATAAATGCAAACGACGCTTCAATATCTCCTAATGTGCTATGAAAGCAAGAATTTCCAAGAATTTTCTGGCCACCAGATACCCCTGAAATTTGTTAAACCGATGGGGATACCCATTTAAAAGGCACGATTTGGCTGGAAACTATCCATTTTGCTTTCAGCGCTTCACAATGACAAATCGTTTATTGGCTGCGCTAATCACCGTTGCATGTGAAATTACGATTATGATTGCCATATACATGCTCATAATTTAAGGTAACTGTCATACGGTTACAATTTGTGTTTTGGTAAAACAATATATTAAAGTCTATTCTCATCAATTAATTAACATGCGGCAAATTAGGTTAATTATAAAATTTACAAATATATTGATTTGTGATATAATAAATGTTCACAATACGAGAATTTCCTTTTTTATTGCTATGTAATAGCATTAATTATTTTCAAGTTTTTTTTTGAAAAAGTGATATTTAAAACCTAACGATTATCTCCTGGACCTCCTGGTATTTTACATGGCAAAACATTACTCCTGGTATTTAGCAATGGCAAAACATTACTCCTATTATACTAAACTTTATTGTAGTCACAACGCAGTGAGTAAACAAGCTACTACACAATCTGAATACCTCTCAGTTGTGGTTTATATGCTCGGTATAGCAAAACTTAAGAATAATAAAATTTACTAAGTGTTCATAGTATACAGAATAAGTTGAGAATAATAAAATTTACTAAATGTTCATAGTATACAGAATAAGTTGAGAATAATACAATTTGTTAAGTGTTTATTGTAGACAGAATAATTTGACAACTTCACTTACAATCGAGTAAATAAGTTGACCGGCAAAGAAATATACCACCTATTAAGCAGACTGTGAAAATGTACGCCACATACCTCCAGTTTCGCCCCATAAACCGGATCCAGTTATGTTTTATTTTGACCGTTGACCCAAGTCCCAAAAACTAGGTCCAGTTTTTTATTTTAACCGTTGATCCAACCCCCAAAACCAGATTCAGTTTTTTTTATTTTGACCGTTGACCCAAGCTCCAGAATCCAGATCGTTTTTTATTTTGACCGTTGACCAATGCCCCAATAACCAGACCCAGTTTTTTTTATTTTGACCGTTGACGCAAGCACCAAAAAACAGACCCAGTTTTTTATTTTGACCGTTGACCCAACCCACAAAACCAGACCCAGTTTCTTTTATTTTGACCGTTGACGCAAACCCCCAAAAACCAGACCCAATTTTTTTTATTTTGACCGTTGAACCAAGCCCTAAAAACACAATGCAGTTTTTTTATTTTGACTTTTGACTAGGGTGATTAGTGATATATAAAAGTATGACCGGAAAATTACGAAGTTATAAAAATATTTTTTCCGGCAACCTCGTAATGGCCAATGTAGCGTTACAACAATTTATACAATTGATTTTTAATGATTCTGAAGGATTCTTAATCACTCTCAACTCACCTTCCGGGATACCTAACTTGAATCTTCTACTATATATCATCGTATATTCGATACATAAAATTTTTGCGACAAGTCATTCGTCACTAACTATGCAAGCATTCCAGCATTTAGCTGTTACACAGATATACTATACAGCTTGTAAATTATATGATAAAATAAATTTTTTAATTCTATCATATTTTTTCAGGTTTCGTGCATTTCTTATAATAATTGCTAACAGAGCATTTTCGAACACAAGAATTGAAGAGTTATATAATTTTATTTTAATCACATGGCAAAACACGACATATCAATTAAAAATTTTTTAATTATATCATATTTTTTCAGGTTTCATGCATTTCTTATAATAATTGCTAACAGAGCATTTTCGAACACAAGAATTGATGAGTTATATGATTTTATTTTAATCTCATGGCAAAACACGACGGTATCAATTAAAAATTTTTTAATTATATATTTTTTCAGGTTTCATGCATTTCTTATAATAATTGCTAACAGAGCATTTTCGAACACAAGAATTGAAGAGTTATATGATTTTATTTTAATCTCATGGCAAAACACGACGGTATCAATTAAAAATTTTTTAATTCTATGATATTTTTTCAGGTTTCATGCATTTCTTATAATAATTGCTAACAGAGCATTTTCGAACACAAGAATTGAAGAGTTATACAATTTTATTTTAATCTCATGGCAAAACACGACGGTATCAATTAAAAATTTTTTTAATTATATCATATTTTTTCAGGTTTCATGCATTTCTTATAATAATTGCTAACAGATCATTTTCGAACACAAGAATTGAAGAGTTATGTGATTTTATTTTAATCTCATGGCAAAACACGACGGTATCAATTAAAAATTTTTTAAGTATATCATATTTTTTCAGGTTTCATGCATTTCTTATAATAATTGCTAACAGAGCATTTTCGAACACAAGAATTGAAGAGTTATATGATTTTATTTTAATCTCACGGCAAAACACGACGGTATCAATTAAAAATTTTTTAATTATATCATATTTTTTCAGGTTTCATGCATTTCTTATAATAATTGCTAACAGAGCATTTTCGAACGAAAGAATTGAAGAGTTATATGATTTTATTTTAATCTCATGGCAAAACACGACGGTATCAATTAAAAATTTTGTAAAGTAAACGTTAAATTGCCTAGGAAAAACCTTTGGCATCAAATATATATACATGTAAAACTGACTGACTAGAAATTATGGAACTAAGCAATATATAATTTATTGAATGAACTAAATTGTATGATCGATTAATCTAAGTCAATCAACGAGGATCATATAACAGTCTTAATATATCCTTTCAATACCGGAAACATTGTATTATTTCAACGATAACATTATATTGGAATTAAATTTGACTACCCTCTTTCTTGACGCGTAATACTCGAGTGCTTCTATTGCAAAAATGTATGCAATAAAACACAATGACCTGAATAACTTCCATTAGGGTTGTAACTGACAATCCCAGATATAATCCAATAATCCCACCGATATCTGCCATTAAATTCGACATCGGATAGTCAGGCTGCTCTTCGATACGCTCTATGTTTAACGTCTGTAAATAAACGTGAAGTCGAATCAAATTTCGTCGGGCATGTGTCATACCGCGAGATCTAGCGTCGCGATAAACGCTGTAATCTTTTTCAAAATGTGACGTGACTTTGTCCTTGCCGAAATAGCCATGGATTTTGACCGCAGCATACTGTTGGGTGGGCCAAATGCTTTGTGACATCGTTCTCTCGTACGTTGTGTCAGTGCACGGAATTCCACAACGAGAACATCGGAAACCATCAGGTCTTTTTGACGCAAAGCGACGAAGAATATTTTTTCGACACTGCTGCTGCTGTTTGCTTTTAAAGTTACATATTGTTATATTTTTTGTCGCTTTGTTTGACAACGGCGCTAAACTCTCATTTTTTAATATAAAATATGACGGTTCATCGACGCAACCGCAAGACTCAAACAGATGAGTTTGGCGGCATCGAAAAGCACAATCTTCGTACGTGTAAACAGGAGGTCGTCCTCTTCCTGAAGGATCCTGATAGCCGGAAATGTTTGAACAGTTGCTGTTAAATGGACTCTCTAGTCGTACTAATGACTTTTGCTGAACAGCGACGGTCGTTTTTAGACCAGGCGAAATGTTGAAACCTTCAGAATCCGGATATGGCATTTGATCAGGAGCATGGATTACAACTCGAGCTCCGTAATCGCGTGCCAGAAGACCAACATACTCTGAAATGTTGACATTTAGAGTTAATCGAAGACCTGACCCAGCCCCCGACCGCCTCGTATATTTTATTCTCTTAGCACCAACGAGTGCACTATTAAACGTGTGACACTTTCCGTATTTCATATCGATCATAGTCGATAAATAAAGATCTTCGTTGCACGAATGACGATTAAAGCTGCACTCTTGTATGAGGCTAATGTTCTGTATATTGAAAAACTCAAGGTCTTCTTTTGAGAATCGGAAAGTCGTTCGTAAATCTGACAAATCAGGCGTTCGACTTTCGAGTATATATGCTTCAATTTTGCGAGCAAACTCTTCCCCGGTTAACGTTAGAACATCGTGAACGTGTTCATTCTTCGCATTGCTTTCATGATGTACAAGTCCCAACGGTTCGACGCATTCTTCAGGGTCGTTACACTTGCACAACTTACCATCCTCATCATAGTCATGCCCGAGATCTGAATTAGTTGATACGGAACAGTTGCTTTCTGGTCGCCGTTTCTCTACAATATAAAGAACTGATCGTATATTACCGTAATGGGCGCTAAAACTAATAAAGTATATAATACCTGTCACGCGGATTGAATGCAAGTATAATTTAACCAGCCGTTTTTGCAATTTTTAATCCTAATCAAGGTTGTTTCGCAGAAATATATGTTCCAAGCTCCGTTGATATTCAGAATTTATTTCCATGTATTATAAACTTTTACACCTAATAAATAAGTTACTCATTACTAAATTATTGAGGAAACTTTTCAGTAAATTTCCTATGATTAATTTTGATTTTTGGGACCTTGTTAAATGATTACACCTAAAATATCTGTTTCTATTTACCTCCTGCCACAGAACATTCAAGACTTCGCTACTAACTACGTACTAATAAGTACTTCAGAAACGTATTTTAGTTAACAATATTTGAAATTAACATGAAGCCGTAGAACCGTTTTCAAATCTGAGCTTTTGCCACGAGCTAGAAATATCTGCCAAGCAATTTATCAAAGAAGTGTGAACACAAATTCCAAATAAAGTGAACTTTATAATTGCAGTGTCTGTTCAGAATTGTGAGACACCGGGCACGTTTCAATTTAACACAAACATTCGTGTGATTTCTACAAAAGGTACCAGATGATTCCTACAAAAACTGCCTGGCGATTTCAACAAATAAAGCTGCGCGATTCATACAAATACAACCGGGTGATCTCTAACAAAAATTACCAGGGGATTACTACACAAACTGTCAGTTGATTTCCGGGTGACCTCTACAGAATCTGCGGGGTGGTTTCTACAAACACCACCGAGTGATTTCTATAAACACCACCGCGTGATCTCTGCAAAAACTGCCAGGAGATTTGAAGAAAATCTGCCGGGTGTTCTCTACAAAAAATTTCAGGCGATTTTTACATAATTCACCTAGCGATTTTTAGAAAAATCACCGAGTGGTTTCTACAAAACTGCTGAGCAATTTTTAAAAAAACTGCCAGGCGATTTTTATAAAAATCGCCGAGTGATTTCTACAAAACTGCTGAGCGATTTGTACAACATCAAGAGCCTGATTTCTACAAAAATTGACGGGTTAATTCTACACAGGTGATTCATACAAAAACTGCCAGATGTCCCGTTGAACCTCGTTAACGGTTAGAAGCTTTGGCGCTATTCAGAAGTGGGTGCGGGTACATTCAAACGTGCGGCCATAGATAAAAAATTACGGGGCTCCCTTAATGTGGCGCTATTTTGGCCAAAACACGAGTGAGCGGTTCCCGTTTACCCTCCTGATGCGTACCATTTAATGCTTTGTTAAGCTGAATTGCCGTTTCACAGTTTTAAATAGGACAAAATTTTAGATTTTCCAATATTCTGCTGTTTCAAAAAGCAAATTCCATATTACAAGCGACCAATTCCCTCAGTTTTCAACAAGTAGTTGCATCATTATGTTATATAACATTTTCTCTGAATGTTAGCTGAATGGGGTAAGATTCCCGAAATTTGTTTCATTCATAGCTGTATAATGGACCCTGGTCTAAACAACTAATGGGTATTTCTGCGAATTAAGGATAATTAATCCTTGATCTATTTTTAGCCCACAAATAAAAATAGCAAAAAATTACTTACATATATGTTCTATCCCATCGAATTATGTATCACACACGAATGTTATTGAACACATGAATACATATATGTTCTATCCCATCCAATTATGTATCAAACTCGAATGTTATTGAACTCGTGAATACATATATGTCCTATCCCATCGAATTATGTATCAATTATCGAATTATGTTATTGTTTATGAACACATGAATACATATATGTTCTATCCCATCGAATTATGTATCACACACGAACGTTATTGAACACATGAATACATATATGTTCTATCCCATCGAATTATGTATCAAACACGAATGTTATTGAACACATGAATACATATATGTTCTATCCCATCGAATTATGTATCAATTATCGAATTATGTTATTGTTTATGAACACATGAATAGATATATGTTCTATCCCATCGAATTATGTATCAAACACGAATGTTATTGAACTCGTGAATACATATATGTCCTATCCCATCGAATTATGTATCAATTATCGAATTATGTTATTGTTTATGAACACATGAATACATATATGTTCTATCCCATCGAATTATGTATCAAACACGAACGTTTTTGAACACATGAATACATATATGTCCTATCCCATCGAATTATGTATCAAACCGAAATATATTGTGCCATTTATTGAAATTCCGAACACATATGAAACTCCTGATGACGTAATGTCGAGCGAAATGAATGAGTGTTCTACTTCATCTTGAGTCCATAATTTTTTCTAGATTATAGGATACCATGTCTTAGCAAAAATGTGCAATCAAAATTACAGCTGAGGCGAGTGGTATTTATAATAAGAATATACATATTTTTGTGTAAAAAATCTCTTGCAATTCAAATATTTCAACTTCAATATAAATTCTCTATTCGGCAGTAAGCGCTGTTTAAAACGTTGAACTGAACTGCTAAGTGAATGAAGCAAAACTATTAATAGAACTACATTACTATCCACACCAGTACTTACTGTACTCCTCGATTTGGTTCAGAATAGTCTCGTATTCGCCTGAAACAGTAGCAGTAGTACGAAAATATATCAAAACAGGATAAAATTATCATCTGTCTATGCGTGTACCTATAATAAGGGAAACTTTCAGAGACGTTTTTTTTCTTTAATGTAGCCTATGTACCCGCAAAAGTGTGGAAAATTTTTCGAGTATGAACACTGCATACTTATTGTGCGTTGGCGACTCCTATGGAAATTAATTTGCAGCCTGCCAGTTTACAGCAAGATAAAATTATCATCTGTCAATTTGTGTATCTATAATACTGGAAACTTTTCGAGACGTTTTCTCTTAAGTAACCTACGTATCAATAGGACTGATAAGTCACAAACAGTATGGAATAATTTTTGGAGTACGAATACTGCAAATTCATAGTACATTGTCGAGTTCTGTTCAAAGGAATTAGCTGCTTGCAATGTTTATCATGTAAAATCATTTAGAATCATTTAAAATTATCATCTGTCAATGTGTATATCTATAATACTGGAAACTTTCGGAGACGTTTTTTCTTAATTTACCTACGTATCAACAGGACCGGTAATCCGCAACCAGCATGGAATAATTTCTGGAGTACGGACGCTACAAATTCATAGCGCAATGGCGAGTCGTAACGAAACGAATTTACTGCTGGAGCAGTTAAATATGATAAAGTTATCATCTGCCAACGTTCAACCTGTTCATCCTCTATATATAAAGACGCATGGTGTACTGCGACATTCATTATTTACGCTTCAGCTTGGGTCAGAACAAATTATCCCACGAGACATAGAAAACACAAGAAACCGGTAATATCTCTTTTACCGCTCGAACTACATGAGTTATATATACTACCCTCATTTTGCAAAAGAATTTATCTTCTATAACCGCTCGAGCTACATGAGTTATATATACTACCCTCATTTTGCAAAAGAATTTATCTTCTATAACTGCTCGAGCTACATGAGTTATATACTACCCTCATTTTGCAAAAGAATTTATCTTCTATAACCGCTCGAGCTACATGGGTTATATATACTACCCTCATTTAGCAAAAGAAATTATCTTCTATAAACGTTCGAGCTACATGAGTTATATATACTACCCTCATTTTGCAAAAGAATTTATCTTCTATATAGAT
Organism: Trileptium ribeirensis; assembly: GCA_030248225.1. Taxonomy (NCBI): domain Eukaryota; kingdom Metazoa; phylum Nematoda; class Enoplea; order Enoplida; family Thoracostomopsidae; genus Trileptium; species Trileptium ribeirensis. The sequence continues at coordinate 12,928 of JASANE010027248.1, forward strand.
GCACATTATAATTGGCAAACATTGGGAGATCCTAAAGACGCAATAAGCAATTATATATCTTCAACAAGCCAAGCAACTGATATACGGCTATTTTGTACTTTGATGATCAATGAAGTTGAAGCTGCGTGCGTCTCTCTAAATTACTTAAACAAAGCTCAAAATTCACAGCCTTGGCGATAAGACAAGTTACTAGTTTATTAAGTTCAGGATGTCTAGTATTTTAAAACTCTTTAAAAAAGCTCACCGTAGTAGTAGCAGCCCGCAATGTAATGCAGTACAATTAAAACGAAAGCGGAGCTTAGTGCAATAGAGCGCCGACATACCAATCCATAGGGTAAGTTTCAAATCAAGTCGGCGTCAGCATTCGTGTTTGTGTTTTTGCTTTTCATAATTTATTTTAGCAAATAATGGTGCTCTAAAAATACTGCCAGAATAACGTAGCACTATTGAAAAGATGATTGAAAACCGTACTATGTCGCTTTTCTCTTTTGATTTAAAGTAAATGAATAAATGATGAAGTTATGTGCCAAAGCCGAGTGCATCTAGCTTAACAAATATTAACGAGTAGAAATTTTGTTGCTTAGGTCACGAGACAACGACCTCCAGGTCTAACATATAATCCATATTACTGTACTTCAAAATGTTTAATTAACGGTACACTGGTAACTTTCTTCAAAAGCCTTTATTACTGGATCCTTTGCACCGGCGTCGCCATTTGCGAAATTTTTTCAAGGTGCTTGAATCAGGGGAGCCCTTTGGCTGAAATCAGGGACTCCGAATTTTCCCTAGAAGTCACGAAATAGGGATACCGACTGGGGAGTCTTATTGATTCTAAGATTGAAAATTGTCAAATTTCAGTCTATTCAATGCCTTAAGCCAGAATAGTTAACCTTTTAACACCTAGTGGTGTTCAAGAACAACAAATTACGTCTGCATGTGCTGTACAAAATAACTGCAACGAGTACTGTTCGATTGCACGCATGGTGTTGTTCGCTGGCTCGGCAAGGAGCCTTAAGGATTCAAGCAATAGCTGCGACATAGCTCAATGGTTACTTAACATGAGTTTCACCCGGGCGTTCGGAGTTCGATACCTCGCGGCGAACAATAATTGTTCATGGATACTTGAAAAATACATCCATTCAAAGCGAAACAAGAACAAAGATCCGTTCTATACCAATTCGAATCAAAAAAGCCCATAAACGATCGCCCCCACCTCCCGAATTCGGAGAATCAAACAATAAATGATTTTTCTGTGTTTATTAATCGTCCTATAACACTTCTCAATTAGTTCAACAGAATACCCACCGTTCCAGTGATATTGCCCCATTGTCACACTAACCACATTCAAGCTTTGTATAATGCTTAAAGTGTTAACTATGGGACTCGTAGTCTGATCTACCCACGTTCTAAACGTAGATTCCTAATAGTTAGAAAAAGTTTTCAAAAGATTGAGGAAACCCAACAGTTCCAGCGAAGCATCTCATATGATTGCATGAATGTTAGAACAACGAATATTGTCATACACACAATGCACTTATGTCAGCTATGTTTTTTGCTTCAGGTTTCATTATTTCTTGTTGCAGAAACATGCCAATAGGGCAAGAATTATCTTTAAAACTGAAGTCAAACATTGTCTTCAATAATTTTCTACTTAACAAATTGCAAAACACGAAAATAATACTTTCCAGTGCGGCGACTAAGTGTAGTGTGACCAAATTTTATTAATGTATCAAATCCTAAATATTTTATGTTCTACAATACTCCATGGTGTCAATCTAAAGCTCTTAATTACAAAATTTAATATTTTCAATGTGAAATCGATTCGAAATTCATTTCTTCAAACAGTGACTGTACTAAAATTTTGATGTTTTCTTTGTGCAATAGCAACTATATATACGTGATAATTGTAATTTTAAAATTATTTTGGCATTAAAAAATTTGCATAATACCATCTTTCATGTCCAAAAATTAAACCCGGATTCCATTGTTGCAAGTTTAGTTCTCAAACACCTCGGATATCTAGTATCTATTGCCCGTTTCCTGGAGGAGCCTTGCAAAGCGAACGAATAAAAGAGCGAGTGCCCACATACACTACCATCCAAATTCACACGGGACAACAAATCATATTGTGCGATGGTGCCTTGTTGTAATTAATCACAAGGTTTCAGAACTTACTTATGTTACAATTAACAATGGAGTCAGAGAACAATAATTTCGTTTCATCGTCCATCCAGGCACGATCTTCGGCGCTGGAATTTTGGGCACGGAGACAGCCGAAGTTCTTTTCTAGCGACAACAATGCGCCCCAAATTGGATGGCCTATCAATGTGGACGCTGGAACCGGGTTCAAGTTACACACCGTTACACCCGGAAAGAATGTTATGGGTTCGTGGGTCACCGATATTGTAACCTGTTAATTATCACATATATAATTACTGTAACAGTTTGCAAATCGAAACCACTGAATTACTGTAATGCTGTGTAACCTTGCTTTCAATTCAACAATGTCTTTCAAGAATGTTTCAAAAAAATCTTTGCATCGCCTTGTTGCTAACTTGCTAATTCCTCAGGTTAACTTGGGGTACAAAAATAATGTGATTATAACATTTGTTTATTATTTACCATCTAGACGGCCAAAAAAACACATTAATTCAAATCATCCAAAGTGCTAAAACTGCAGTACTATCGCTAGCAACACGCAGCATAACATTTGTTTATTATTTACCATCTGGACGGCCAAAAAACACATATTAATTCAAATCATCCAAAGTGCTAAAAGCTATCCAGTAAAAAACTCACCGAAATCCATCTATTCGTAGATGAGTTATGAATCCAGAAACAGACAAAATAGAAGTTTTCAAGATTTCCCTTAGCGTCCTCATTGTAAACTGGTTGCTTATTCCGTTTCAATTAAAATATATATCAAATATCAGTCGTTTATCATTGTTTTTTCAAATTGTAAATAATATAAGCTTGTTGTTTTAAAACGATTTACGTAATGCCGCTACTTTTGTTTAAAAGTTAAGTTTTGAGCGAAATAAGTTATTGTTAAAATATCTTCACAGTATTGTAAGCGCAAAATATGTTTCAAACTGTAATTTCAGATCAAAATTTTAAGTAACCCATAATTTGTTAGATTAATTTTGTGACATGGTGTTGCCTACTCTCGAAAGACTGAGTTATGAAAATTTTATATTAGAATTAATCCACCTGTGGTGCTATACCGAAAACATCTATAACATTTTGGACAACTGAAACAAATGAATAAGGAGAAATCCGGAAAATTTAGCATAATATTTGGAGTTAAAATACCGCTGAGTTACCTGTTTTCCTGGTAGAGAATTTGACGCACTTTTCTGAAATACAACAACCATTTTTTTGTATTTTTCAAGGAAAATCTTGCATTTGACAAAACCAATTTTACTATGTTTCTATGCATCATGTACCCATGTTTATATATCCTGGAACAAAAACTACTGAAAATGTAAAAACGCCGAGAATTGACCCCACAACCTCAAGATTGGTAGGACCGGACTTCAAGATATACCAGTACGTTACGTTTCTCTTAGGGTTATTTGAATGGCATGCAGTTTCCGAATTAAAATACAATTTTCGAGACAACGCGAAGGTGGAACTTTGAAATATTTACTCTAAGCCCCTGCTTTTTTATCACCTTGGCTTGACTACCCAAAATACATTTAATATAACTTTATAGGACTGGCCAGACATTTAAAGAAACATGATGTGAGTTTACTAGCTGTTATTATAGTAATTTAGTGTGTACCAAGTTACCCTTAAACTACCACCAAGATATCGCAATATATATTACCTGATAGGGATAGCTCAAATATCGCTTTACCACAACACTGACGTGATAGCCAAGGACACATGTGACGGCGATAACAACAACAAGCCATATTATGCGACAGCAGTTGAGTTGGCGATTGAAGACATGTGGGATCGCGTGCATCGTGGTCGAGCCGACAAAGAACTCCGTCAGCGTTTGGACCGTGGCATCCCGGCTACAAGGCTCCGGAAGCCGACATAACGAGTCCCAGAATTTGTCATCTTCTTCACCGGTATCACTGTCATCATTTATGGCGGTTTGTTCATTACGATCATCTTTATTATTCATTTTTACCAAATGAATTTTGGTGAGTAAATCGTTTATAGTTCAAATGATTGTATGGAATAAAGAGGTTAATAACATTATCATTTATCAGTTTAAGCCACAATATTGCAACAAGTTACTGAAATTGCAAAATATAAAATTTTAGTTCATCACTGGTTTAGCAGAAAGACATTATTAAAACCAAAATTGTTCAGTGTCATTGCTTTCCGACACATTCACGACGTGAGTTCTTCATGGTATTCCGGTTTTTAGAAAAATCCTTTTACACAGATCTATTGTGTAAATATTTAGCCCACTCACTTTGGATAACCGATGACACGTGCGAAGCCATTATGAATGTTTTCAATTTTTGAGCACAAATTATGTTTTCATTATGTCAGGCAAAAATTTCGATCAGTACTACGGATTCAAATACCTTGTGCAACGGGGAAAGTGTCACAAGAGATAAACCGAATATCTTTGCAACTGGTCGCTATTTGCAACTAACGCAATATTTTACGTTCCAATCCGTTTCGAGTTGTCATACTGGGACAAGCGGCAAGCTATGTCAGCATGTTGTGCTCTTTTAATTCAATGTCTGATAGACACTTTTGGCGCGTCGTTATGGCATGTGTTCACTGAAACACGAAATTCCGGTTAACCGGCTCTATATATTTCATATTCGTATTTCAATCATGACGAAAAGAACATTTAGGTATCTCCGATTATTTTGAATACAAAAACATGACACAGATGTACATGGTGTTTCAGAAGTAACAACCCACTGTTTGATGCTAACTATCGGTTGACTGGGCAGAGGTAGCTCGCCATTTTTTTGTATAATTATAGACAAGTATTAAAAGTTTACTTACATTACGAAGAGAGATCTCAGAACAGCTCCGTCTGTGCACCGCGAAGCTGAATGCATTTCTCCAGTCGGGATGGTACAGATCGGCAAACTTTGGCGCATAAGACCACTGCAGCTTTCTGGTCCCCACTTGTGGCAGACTTTGGACGACCCGGCCTCAGCCGTTCCGCTACACTGCCAGTGTCCTCGTATCGGGAAATAATATCAGCCATCGTCTTGCGAGTAGGAGGTATTGAGTCGAAATGATTTCTCCAGTGGCGTGAGACTTCGGCATAATTTCCGTATTTTAGTAAAGTTTTACAACACAGATTTTTTCAGGCAGAGATCGTCGTGGAGAATCCATGGTATAAACAGTATATATTTATAATAACATGAAATATTAAAAACAGCGATAAACAACCATTGTGAAATATTACGCCAGAAGATATTGATTGACAAAGTGTGGGTAGTTACTTCTGAAACGCCCTGTAGATAATGAATTTGCAAGCGCCCGGTCGGCCTACCCTCCCGCCGGACAAACTCCCCCGCCCCGAAGGCGCCAGCTGTCCCCCTGGGACTCCGAAACTCGCCCATGTATTATTGTATGTTCATAAATGTGGTAGTGATTCCGGCATATCGACTTCTCCGTGAGGTGCTTTGGCGAACAGTCAACTATCAATACGTTTACGAAAACAATTATAGTATTAATCAACAGTGATTGCTTTTCTTGCTTCATTTTCTGTCTTCATTCTGTTGTCTGGTGGCTGAAACCGCTAGATTTTTATATTTTGACCATTTTATTTTAAGTAAAACCATTTCTTATAGTAAATATTTTATATAAATGTCTGCTCATAATAATGTCATATCTCATAATAATGTTATAGATGATAGAGGCTTGCACAATTTCAGCAATATTGTATACATCATAGGCGCTCGCAGGGTATGATGGGTCAGGAGTTGACCCCTAAGCTACATATATCCCTCCCCGCCAAAAACGCCGAACCCGCGTTTAAATTTTAGCAATTTCACGCGGGCGGGATTTAGGGGCGTGGGTGACTCCTATCAAAAAATTTGCGAGGACAGCCTACGGCATTTTTTATGTAACGCCTCATAGTATGATGTAAGAGGCTCCTGGCTTATACTGTGACGGACTCTCTCAGGTTCGCAACCCCCCCCCCCCCACTCCGTGTCGATGGCGCTTGCTAACAATTGTCGAAAACACAACAATTCAATAAAAACTGACATAAATAGGCAAAATTTGAGGAAAATTTTCTCTGAGTAGGGAAAAGTTAGCGAAAACTCAAGAATAGTTAGTACTTCTTTTCTGGAGGCAAATTCAAAAACCCGTTTGCTCGAAGTAATTAAAAATTCTAAAAATATGAAGGACACCTTGATGTGATGGGTTCTACAAATGGGTTTATAGATGTTCCATAGTCAGGCCCTGAATTTGAGCAAAATTTTATCAGTTTCAGCAAAATTTTAGCGTAAAATTGATAAAACATTAGCAACTTCAGCCAATTTCTTCTCTGAAAATTGTGACTCTTTCGCCCTGGCCTACCCTCCCCCCCGCTACTGGCAGCTGTGTTATGCATTTAATTTTTAAATTTGGGGTCACAAACTAGCAACTTTAAAAATTTGGTTCCAAAGCAGTTAATTATACCAGATTTCATATCTTCGGCCATAAAGTAAATACAAACAAAACAGATGTCGCGCAAACTCATGGCTTTAACATAGCAGTAAACCATGTATGGATTTGGAAGGATCACTAGGATATTACTAATGCGCCTTTTTAACGACTTTAATTTTTCAGATAACGTGTACTTCGTTAATAGGTTTCCAATTTATATACCGCTGAGAAAACAACTTTCATCTGCAGGAATGTGAGCCATGATTGTGTTTGATTTCAAATTGCAATAAAATGAGCCATTTCAGAGCTGTTGCATATATTCTTTGGATCTCTGTCGAGTAAAAAGCAATGTACTTGCAAAAGAACGCCCTATAGCGAATTGATTATAACAACGTGATGTTTCGCATTCATAACTACATATGAAACAAACAAACAACATGTCTGGAAAGGTTAACCAAAGCGGCTGACTAAAGCTTGATTAATAGAGTTAATATATTTTCTGACTCCGTATTTCCATAACGCTGTCCGCTCCCACTTTATAATAAAGGGATACCACACAGGGGCCGGCGGTGCGCAGACGCCCCCCCCCCCCAAAAAAAAAAATAATCTTGCTGGAGGAGCATGTCTGTTGTTCTACCGCCTCCCCAGAAAATCAACACAGGTATGCCAACAATCTTCCTAAGATTTTCAGTAGTTTTGTCAGTTTTTATTGAATTTGTTGTGTTTTCGACAATTGTTAGCAAGCGCCATCGACACGGAGTGGGGGGGGGGGGTTTCGAACCTGAGAGAGTCCGTCACAGTATAAACCAAGGAGCCTCTTACATCATACTATGAGGCGTTACATAAAAAATGCCGTAGGCTGTCCTCGCAAATTTTTTGATAGGAGTCACCCACGCCCCTAAATCCCGCCCGCGTGAAATTGCTAAAATTTAAACGCGGGTTCGGCGTTTGGGGGGAGGGATATATGTAGCTTAGGGGTCAACTCCTGACCCATCATACCCTGCGAGCGCCTATGATGTATACAATATTGCTGAAATTGTGCAAGCCTCTATCATCTATAACATTATTATGAGATATGACATTATTATGAGCAGACATTTTTATATAAAATATTTACTATAAGAAATGGTTTTACTTAAAATAAAATGGTCAAAATATAAAAATCTAGCGGTTTCAGCCACCAGACAACAGAATGAAGACAGAATATGGAGCAAGAAGAGCAATATTTGATTAATATTATAATTGTTTTCGTAAACGTATTGATAGTTGACTGTTCGCCAAGCACCTCACGGAGAAGTCGATATGCCGGAATCACTACCACATTTATGAACATACAATAATACATGGGCGAGTTTCGAGGAGTCCAGGGGGACAGCTGGCGCCTTCGGGGCGGGGGAGTTTGTCCGGCGGGAGGGTAGGCCGAGCGGGCGCTTGCAAATTCATTATCTACAGGGCATTTCAGAAGTAACTACCCACACTTTGTCAATCAATATCTTCTGGCGTAATATTTCACAATGGTTGTTTATCGCTGTTTTTAATATTTCAGGTTATTATAAATATATACTGTTTATACCATAGGAATTACCACGACGATCTCTGTATAAAAAATCTGTGTTGTAAAACTTACTAAAATACGGAAATTATGCCGAAGTCTCACGCCACTGGAGAAATCATTTGACTAATACCTCTTATCTCCAAGACGATGGCTGATATTATTTCCCATACGAGGACACTGGCAGTGTAGCGGAACGGCTGAGGCCGGGCGTCCAAAGTCTGCCACAATTGGGGAGCCAGAAAGTTGCAGTGGTCTATGCGCCAAAGTTTGCCGATCTGTACCATCCGACTGGAGAAATGCATTCAGCTTCGCGGTGCACAGACAGAGCTGTTCTGAGATCTCTCTTGTAAATGTAAGTAAACTTTTAATACTTGTCTATAATTATACAAAAAAATGGCGAGCTACTCTGCCCAGTCAACCGATAGTTAGCATCAAACAGTGGGTTGTTACTTCTCAAACACCATGTACATCTGTGTCATGTTTTTGTATTCAAAATAATCGGAGATACCTAAATGTTCTTTTCGTCATGATTGAAATACGAATATGAAATATATAGAGCCGGGTTAACCGGAATTTCGTGTTTCAGTGAACACATGCCATAACGACGCGCCAAGTGTTTATCAGACATTGAATTAAAAGAGCACAACATGCTGACATAGCTTGCTACTTGTCCCAGTATGACAACTCGAAACGGATTGGAACGTAAAATATTGCGTTAGTTGCAGATAGCGACCAGTTGCAAAGATATTTGGTTTATCTCTTGTGACACTTTCCCCGTTGCACAAGGTATTTGAATCCGTAGTACTGATCGAAATTTTTGCCTGACATAATGAAAACATAATTTGTGCTCAAAAATTGAAAACATTCATAATGGCTTCGCACGTGTCATCGGTTATCCAAAGTGAGTGGGCTAAATATTTACACAATAATTATGTAAAAGGATTTTTCTAAAAACCGGAATACCATGAAGAACTCACGTCGTATGTCGGAAAGCAATGACACTGAACAATTTTGGTTTTAATAATGTCTTTCTGCTAAACCAGTGATGAACTAAAATTTTATATTTTGCAATTTCAGTAACTTGTTGCAATATTGTGGCTTAAACTGATAAATGATAATGTTATTAACCTCTTTATTCCATACAATCATTTGAACTATAAACGATTTACTCACCAAAATTCATTTGGTAAAAATGAATAATAAAGATGATCGTAATGAACAAACCGCCATAAATGATGACAGTGATACCGGTGAAGAAGATGACAAATTCTGGGACTCGTTATGTCGGCTTCCGGAGCCTTGTAGCCGGGATGCCACGGTCCAAACGCTGACGGAGTTCTTTGTCGGCTCGACCACGATGCACGCGATCCCACATGTCTTCAATCGCCAACTCAACTGCTGTCGCATAATATGGCTTGTTGTTGTTATCGCCGTCACATGTGTCCTTGGCTATCACGTCAGTGTTGTGGTAAAGCGATATTTGAGCTATCCCTATCAGGTAATATATATTGCGATATCTTGGTGGTAGTTTAAGGGTAACTTGGTACACACTAAATTACTATAATAACAGCTAGTAAACTCACATCATGTTTCTTTAAATGTCTGGCCAGTCCTATAAAGTTATATTATTTGTATTTTGGAAGTCAAGCCAAGGTGATAAAAAAGCAGGGGCTTAGAGTAAATATTTCAAAGTTCCACCTTTGCGTTGTCTCGAAAATTGTATTTTAATTCGGAAACTGCATGCCATTCAAATAACCCTAAGAGAAACGTAACGTACTGGTATATCTTGAAGTCCGGTCCTACCAATCTTGAGGTTGTGGGGTCAATTATCGGCGTTTTTACATTTTCAGTAGTTTTTGTTCCAGGATATATAAACATGGGTACATGATGCATAGAAACATAGTAAAATTGGTTTTGTCAAATGCAAGATTTTCCTTGAAAAATACAAAAAATGGTTGTTGTATTTCAGAAAAGTGCGTCAAATTCTCTACCAGGAAAACAGGTAACTCAGCGGTATTTTAACTCCAAATATTATGCTAAATTTTCCGGATTTCTCCTTATTCATTTGTTTCAGTTGTCCAAAATGTTATAGATGTTTTCGGTATAGCACCACAGGTGGATTAATTCTAATATAAAATTTTCATAACTCAGTCTTTCGAGAGTAGGCAACACCATGTCACAAAATTAATCTAACAAATTATGGGTTACTTAAAATTTTGATCTGAAATTACAGTTTGAAACATATTTTGCGCTTACAATACTGTGAAGATATTTTAACAATAACTTATTTCGCTCAAAACTTAACCTTTAAAGAAAAGTAGCGGCATTACGTAAATCGTTTTAAAACAACAAGCTTATATTATTTACAATTTGAAAAAACATTGATAAACGTCTGATATTTGATATATATTTTAATTGAAACGATAAGCAACCAGTTACAATGAGGATAAGGGAAATCTTGAAAACTTCTATTTTGTCTGTTTTTGGCAGTCTACGAATAGATGGATTTCGGTGAGTTTTTTATGATAGCTTTTAGCACTTTGGATGATTTTTGAATTAATATGTGTTTTTTGGCCGTCCAGATGGTAATAATAAACAAATGTTATGCTGCGTGTTGCTAGCGATAGTACTGCAGTTTTAGCACTTTGGATGATTTGAATTAATGTGTTTTTTTGGCCGTGTAGATGGTAAATAATAAACAAAATGTTATAATCACATTATTTTTGTACCCCAAGTTAACCTGAGGAATTAGCAAGTTAGCAACAAGGCGATGCAAAGATTTTTTGAAACATTCTGAAAGACATTGTTGAATTGAAAGCAAGGTTACACAGCATTACAGTAATTCAGTGGTTTCGATTTGCAAACTGTTACAGTAATTATATATGTGATAATTAACAGGTTACCATATCGGTGACCCACAACCCATAAGATCGTATTATGCAAATTTTTTAATGCCAAAATAATTTTAAAATTACAATTATCACGTATATATAGTTGCTATTGCACAAAGAAAACATCAAAATTTTAGTACAGCCACTGTTTAGAAGAAATGAATTTCGAATCGATTTCACATTGAAAATATTAAATTTTGTAATTAAGAGCTTTAGATTGACACCATGGAGTATTGTAGAACATAAAATATTTAGGATTTGATACATTAATAAAATTTGGTCACACTACACTTTTAGTCGCCGCACTGGAAAGTATTATTTTCGTGTTTTGCAATTTGTTAAGTAGAAAATTATTGAAGACAATGTTTGACTTCAGTTTTAAAGATAATTCTTGCCCTATTGGCATGTTTCTGCAACAAGAAATAATGAAACCTGAAAGCAAAAAACATAGCTGACATAAGTGCATTGTGTGTATGACAATATTCGTTGTTCTAACATTCATGCAATCATATGAGATGCTTCGCTGGAACTTGTTGGGTTTCCTCAATCTTTTGAAAACTTTTTCTAACTATTAGGAATCTACGTTTAGAACGTGGGTAGATCAGACTACGAGTCCCATAGTTAACACTTTAAGCATTATACAAAGCTTGAATGTGGTTAGTGTGACAATGGGGCAATATCACTGGAACGGTGGGTATTCTGTTGAACTAATTGAGAAGTGTTATAGGACGATTAATAAACACAGAAAAATCATTTATTGTTTGATTCTCCGAATTCGGGAGGTGGGGGCGATCGTTTATGGGCTTTTTTGATTCGAATTGGTATAGAACGGATCTTTGTTCTTGTTTCGCTTTGAATGGATGTATTTTTCAAGTATCCATGAACAATTATTGTTCGCCGCGAGGTATCGAACTCCGAACGCCCGGGTGAAACTCATGTTAAGTAACCATTGAGCTATGTCGCAGCTATTGCTTGAATCCTTAAGGCTCCTTGCCGAGCCAGCGAACAACACCATGCGTGCAATCGAACAGTACTCGTTGCAGTTATTTTGTACAGCACATGCAGACGTAATTTGTTGTTCTTGAACACCACTAGGTGTTAAAAGGTTAACTATTCTGGCTTAAGGCATTGAATAGACTGAAATTTGACAATTTTCAATCTTAGAATCAATAAGACTCCCCAGTCGGTATCCCTATTTCGTGACTTCTAGGGAAAATTCGGAGTCCCTGATTTCAGCCAAAGGGCTCCCCTGATTCAAGCACCTTGAAAAAATTTCGCAAATGGCGACGCCGGTGCAAAGGATCCAGTAATAAAGGCTTTTGAAGAAAGTTACCAGTGTACCGTTAATTAAACATTTTGAAGTACAGTAATATGGATTATATGTTAGACCTGGAGGTCGTTGTCTCGTGACCTAAGCAACAAAATTTCTACTCGTTAATATTTGTTAAGCTAGATGCACTCGGCTTTGGCACATAACTTCATCATTTATTCATTTACTTTAAATCAAAAGAGAAAAGCGACATAGTACGGTTTTCAATCATATTTTCAATAGTTCTACTTTATTCTGGCATTATTTTTAGAGCACCATTATTTGCTAAAATAAATTATGAAAAGCAAAAACACAAACACGAATGCTGACGCCGACTTTATTTGAAACTTACCCTATGGATTGGTATGTCGGCGCTCTATTGCACTAAGCTCCGCTTTCGTTTTAATTGTACTGCATTACATTGCGGGCTGCTACTACTACGGTGAGCTTTTTTAAAGAGTTTTAAAATACTAGACATCCTGAACTTAATAAACTAGTAACTTGTCTTATCGCCAAGGCTGTGAATTTTGAGCTTTGTTTAAGTAAATTTTAGAGAGACGCACGCAGCTTCAACTTCATTGATCATCAAAGTACAAAATAGCCGTATATCAGTTGCTTGGCTTGTTGAAGATATATAATTGCTTATTGCGTCTTTAGGATCTCCCAATGTTTGCCAATTATAATGTGCATCTATATAGAAGATAAATTCTTTTTGCAAAATGAGGGTAGTATATATTAACTCATGTAGCTCGAACGTTTATAGAAGATAATTTCTTTTGCTAAATGAGGGTAGTATATATAACCCATGTAGCTCGAGCGGTTTATCGAAGATAAATTCTTTTGCAAAATGAGGGTAGTATATAACTCATGTAGCTCGAGCAGTTATAGAAGATAAATTCTTTTGCAAAATGAGGGTAGTATATATAACTCATGTAGCTCGAGCGGTTATAGAAGATAAATTCTTTTGCAAAATGAGGGTAGTATTGTATGACTCATATAGTCGAGACGGTAAAAGAGATATTACCGGTTTCTTGTGTTTTCTATGTCTAGTGGGATAATTTGTTCTGACCCAAGCTGAAGCGTAAATAATAAATGTCGCAGTACACCATGCGTCTTTATATATAGAGGATGAACAGGTTGAACGTTGGCAGATGATAACTTTATCATATTTTAACTGCTCCAGCAGTAAATTCGTTTCGTTACGACTCGCCATTGCGCTATGAATTTGTAGCGTCCGTACTCCAGAAATTATTCCATGCTGGTTGCGGATTACCGGTCCTGTTGATACGTAGGTAAATTAAGAAAAAACGTCTCCGAAAGTTTCCAGTATTATAGATATACACATTGACAGATGATAATTTTAAATGATTCTAAATGATTTTACATGATAAACATTGCAAGCAGCTAATTCCTTTGAACAGAACTCGACAATGTACTATGAATTTGCAGTATTCGTACTCCAAAAATTATTCCATACTGTTTGTGACTTATCAGTCCTATTGATACGTAGGCTACTTAAGAGAAAACGTCTCGAAAAGTTTCCAGTATTATAGATACACAAATTGACAGATGATAATTTTATCTTGCTGTAAACTGGCAGGCTGCAAATTAATTTCCATAGGAGTCGCCAACGCACAATAAGTATGCAGTGTTCATACTCGAAAAATTTTCCACACTTTTGCGGGTACATAGGCTACATTAAAGAAAAAAAACGTCTCTGAAAGTTTCCCTTATTATAGGTACACGCATAGACAGATGATAATTTTATCCTGTTTTGATATATTTTCGTACTACTGCTACTGTTTCAGGCAAATACGAGACTATTCTGAACCAAATCGAGGAGTACAGTAAGTACTGGTGTGGATAGTAATGTAGTTCTATTAATAGTTTTGCTTCATTCACTTCAAGTAGTTCTGTTCAACGTTTTAAACAGCGCTTACTGCCGAATAGAGAATTTATATTGAAGTTGAAATATTTGAATTGCAAGATTTTTTACACAAAAATATGTATATTCTTATTCTAAATACCACTCGCCTCAGCTGTAATTTTGATTGCACATTTTTGCTAAGACATGGTCTGCTATAATCTTAGAAAAAATTATGGACTCAAGATGAAGTAGAACACTCATTCATTTCGCTCGACATTACGTCATCAGGAGTTTCATATGTGTTCGGAATTTCAATAAATGGCACAATATATTTCGGTTTGATACATAATTCGATGGGATAGGACATATATGTATTCATGTGTTCAAAAACGTTCGTGTTTGATACATAATTCGATGGGATAGAACATATATGTATTCATGTGTTCATAAACAATAACATAATTCGATAATTGATACATAATTCGATGGGATAGGACATATATGTATTCACACGTTACCAATAACATTCGTGTTTGATACATAATTCGATGGGATAGAACATATATCTATTCATGTGTTCATAAACAATAACATAATTCGATAATTGATACATAATTCGATGGGATAGAACATATATGTATTCATGTGTTCAATAACATTCATGTTTGATACATAATTCGATGGGATAGAACATATATGTATTCATGTGTTCAATAACGTTCATATGTGATACATAATTCGATGGGATAGAACATATATGTATTCATGTGTTCATAAAAGATAACATAATTCGATAATTGATACATAATTCGATGGGATAGGACATATATGTATTCACGAGTTCAATAACATTCGAGTTTGATACATAATTGGATGGGATAGAACATATATGTATTCATGTGTTCAATAACATTCGTGTGTGATACATAATTCGATGGGATAGAACATATATGTAAGTAATTTTTTGCTATTTTTATTTGTGGGCTAAAATTAGATCAAGGATTAATTATCCTTAATTCGCAGAAATACCCATTAGTTGTTTAGACCAGGGTCCATTATACAGCTATGAATGAAACAAATTTCGGGAATCTTACCCCACTTCAGCTAACATTCAGAGAAAATGTTATATAACATAATGATGCAACTACTTGTTGAAAACTGAAGGAATTGGTCGCTTGTAATATGGAATTTGCTTTTTGAAACAGCAGAATATTGGAAAATCTAAAATTTTGTCCTATTTAAAACTGTGAAACGGCAATTCAGCTTAACAAAGCATTAAATGGTACGTATCAGGAGGGTAAACGGGAACTGCTCACTCGTGTTTTGGCCAAAATAGCGCCACATTAAGGGAGCGCCGTAATCTTTTTATCTATGGCCGCACGTTTGAATGTACCCGCACCCACTTCTGAATAGCGCCGAAGCTTTTAACCGTTAACGAGGTTCAACGGGACATCTGGCAGTTTTTGTATGAATCACCTGTGTAGAATTAACCCGTCAATTTTTGTAGAAATCAGGCTCTTGATGTTGTACAAATCGCTCAGCAGTTTTGTAGAAATCACTCAGAGTTACTTGGAGTTCCCGCCTGGCAGTTTTTTTAAAAATTGCTCAGCAGTTTTGTCAAAACCACTCGGTGATTTTCTAAAAATCGCTAGGTGAATTATGTAAAAATCGCCTGAAATTTTTTGTAGAGAACACCCGGCAGATTTTCTTCAAATCTCCTGGCAGTTTTTGCAGAGATCACGCGGTGGTGTTTATAGAAATCACTCGGTGGTGTTTGTAGAAACCACCCCGTTTATTATTTAGAGGTCACCCGGAAATCAACTGACAGTTTGTGTAGTAATCCCCTGGTAATTTTTGTCCCAGGTCACCCGGTTGTATTTGTATGAATCGCGCAGCTTTATTTGTTGAAATCGCCAGGCAGTTTTTGTAGGAATCATCTGGTACCTTTTGTAGAAATCACACGAATGTTTGTGTTAAATTGAAACGTGCCCGGTGTCTCACAATTCTGAACAGACACTGCAATTATAAAGTTCACTTAACTTGGAACTTGTGTTCACACTTCTTTGATAAATTGCTTGGCAGATATTTCTAGCTCGTGGCAGAAGCTCAGATTTGAAAACGGTTCTACGGCTTTATGTTAATTTCAAATATTGTTAACTAAAATACGTTTCTGAAGTACTTATTAGTACGTAGTTAGTAGCGAAGTCTTGAATGTTCTGTGGCAGGAGGTAAATAGAAACAGATATTTTAGGTGTAATCATTTAACAAGGTACAGAAATATCAAAATTAATCATAGGAAATTTACTTGAAAAGTTTCCTCAATAATTTAGTAATGAGTAACTTATTTATTAGGTGTAAAAGTTTATAATACATGGAAATAAATTCTGAATATCAACGGAGCTTGGAACATATATTTCTGCGAAACAACCTTGATTAGGATTAAAAATTGCAAAAACGGCTGGTTAAATTATACTTGCATTCAATCCGCGTGACAGGTATTATATACTTTATTAGTTTTAGCGCCCATTACGGTAATATACGATCAGTTCTTTATATTGTAGAGAAACGGCGACCAGAAAGCAACTGTTCCGTATGGACGGGGTCATAGCTCAGGGCATGACTATGATGAGGATGGTAAGTTGTGCAAGTGTGATCTCCAGCCCCTGAAGAATGCGTCGAACCGTTGGGACTTGTACATCATGAAAGCAATGCGAAGAATGAACACGTTCACGATGTTCTAACGTTAACCGGGGAAGAGTTTGCTCGCAAAATTGAAGCATATATATTCGAAAGTCGAACGCCTGATTTGTCAGATTTACGAACGACTTTCCGATTCTCAAAAGAAGACCTTGAGTTTTTCAATATACAGAACATTAGCCTCATACAAGAGTGCCAGCTTTAATCGTCATCCGAGCAACGAAGATCTTTATTTATCGACTATGATCGATATGAAATACGGAAAAGTGTCACACGTTTAATAGTGCACTCGTTGGTGCTAAGAGAATAAAATATACGAGGCGGTCGGGGGCTGGGTCAGGTCTCTCGATTAACTCTAAATGTCAACATTTCAGATTATGTTGGTCTTCTGGCACGCGATTACGGAGCTCGAGTTGTAATCCATGCTCCTGATCAAATGCCATATCCGGATTCTGAAGGTTTCAACATTTCGCCTGGTCTAAAAACGACCGTCGCTGTTCAGCAAAAGTCATTAGTACGACTAGAGAGTCCATTTAACAGCAACTGTTCAAACATTTCCGGCTATCAGGATCCTTCAGGAAGAGGACGACCTCCTGTTTACACGTACGAAGATTGTGCTTTTCGATGCCGCCAAATCCTCATCTGTTTGAGTCTTGCGGTTGCGTCGATGAACCGTCATATTTTATATTAAAAAATGAAAGTTGAGCGCCGTAGTCAAACAAAGCGACAAAAAATATAACAATATGTAACTTTGAAAGCAAACAGCAGCAGCAGTGTCGAAAAAATATTCTTCGTCGCTTTGCGTGAAAAAAACCTGATGGTTTCCGATGTTCTCGTTGTGGAATTCCGTGCACTGACACAACGTACGAGAGAACGATGTCACAAAGCATTTGGCCTACCCAACAGTATGCTGCGGTCAAAATCCATGGCTATTTCGGCAAGGACAAAGTCACGTCACATTTTGAAAAAGATTACAGCGTTTATCGCGACGCTAGATCTCGCGGTATGACACATGCCCGACGAAATTTGATTCGACTTCACGTTTATTTACAGACGTTAAACATAGAGCGTATCAAAGAGAAGCTTGACTATCCGATGTCGAATTTAATGGCAGATATCGGTGGGATTATGGGATTATATCTGGGATTGTCAGTTACAACCCTAATGGAAGTTATTCAGGTCATTGTGTTTTATTGCATACATTTTTGCAATAGAAGCACTCGAGTATTACGCGTAAGAAAAGAGGGTAGTCAAATTTAATTCCAATATAATGTTATCGTTGAAGATAAAACAATGTTTCCGGTATTGAAAGGATATATTAAGACTGTTATATGATCCTCGTTGATTGACTTAGATTAATCGATCCCACAATTTAGTTCATTCAATAAATTATATATTGCTTAGTTCCATAATTTCTAGTCAGTCAGTTTTACATGTATATATATTTGATGCCAAAGGTTTTTCCTAGGCAATTTAACGTTTACTTTACAAAAATTTTAATCGATACCGTTGTGTTTTGCCATGAGATTAAAATAAAATCATATAACTCTTCAATTCTTTCTGTTTGAAAATGCTCTGTTAATAATTATTATAAGAAATGCATGAAACCTGAAAAAAATATGATATAATTAAAAAATTTTTAATTGATACCGTCGTGTTTTGCCGTGAGATTGAAATAAAATCATATAACTCTTCAATTCTTGTGTTCGAAAATGCTCTGTTAGCAATTATTATAAGAAATGCATGAAACCTGAAAAAATATGATATACTTAAAAAATTTTTGAAATCATATGTTGTTTTGCCATTATTAAAACCATAAATCTTCAATTCTTGTGTTTGAAAATGATCTGTTAGCAATTATTATAAGAAATGCATGAAACCTGAAAAAATATGATATAATTAAAAAATTTTTAATTGATACCGTCGTGTTTTGCCATGAGATTAAAATAAAATTGTATAACTCTTCAATTCTTGTGTTTGAAAATGCTCTGTTAGCAATTATTATAAGAAATGCATGAAACCTGAAAAAATATCATAGAATTAAAAAATTTTTAATTGATACCGTCGTGTTTTGCCATGAGATTAAAATAAAATCATATAACTCTTCAATTCTTGTGTTCGAAAATGCTCTGTTAGCAATTATTATAAGAAATGCATGAAACCTGAAAAAATATATAATTAAAAAATTTTTAATTGATACCGTCGTGTTTTGCCATGAGATTAAAATAAAATCATATAACTCATCAATTCTTGTGTTCGAAAATGCTCTGTTAGCAATTATTATAAAAGAAATGCATGAAACCTGAAAAAATATGATATAATTAAAAAATTTTTAATTGATATGTCGTGTTTTGCCATGACAATTCCAAGAAAATCATCCCACTCTTCAATTCTTGTGTTCGCAAACGCTCTGTTAGCAATTATTATAAGAAATGCACGAAACCTGAAAAATATGATAGAATTAAAAAATTTATTTTATCATATAATTTACAAGCTGTATAGTATATCTGTGTAACAGCTAAATGCTGGAATGCTTGCATAGTTAGTGACGAATGACTTGTCGCAAAAATTTTATGTATCGAATATACGATGATATATAGTAGAAGATTCAAGTTAGGTATCCCGGAAGGTGAGTTGAGAGTGATTAAGAATCCTTCAGAATCATTAAAAATCAATTGTATAAATTGTTGTAACGCTACATTGGCCATTACGAGGTTGCCGAGGAAAAAATATATTTTTATAACTTCGTAATTTTCCGGTCATACTTTTATATATCACTAATCACCCTAGTCAAAAGTCAAAATAAAAAAACTGCATCGTGTTTTTAGGGCTTGGATTAAACGGTCAAAATAAAAAAAATTGGGTCTGGTTTTTGGGGGTTTGCGTCAACGGTCAAAATAAAAGAAACTGGGTCTGGTTTTGTGGGTTGGGTCAACGGTCAAAATAAAAAACTGGGTCTGTTTTTTGGTGCTTGCGTCAACGGTCAAAATAAAAAAAAATGGGTATGGTTATTGGTGAATTGGTAAACGGTCAAAATAAAAACGATCTGGATTCTGGAGCTTGGGTAAACGGTCAAAATAAAAAAACTGAATCTGGTTTTGGGGGTTGGATCAACGGTTAAAATAAAAAACTGGACCTAGTTTTTGGGACTTGGGTCAACGGTCAAAATAAAACATAACTGGATCCGGTTTATGGGGCGAAACTGGAGGTATGTGGCGTACATTTTCACAGTCTGCTTAATAGGTGGTATATTTCTTTGCCGGTCAACTTATTTACTCGATTGTAAGTGAAGTTGTCAAATTATTCTGTCTACAATAAACACTTAACAAATTGTATTATTCTAAGCAACTTATTCTGTATACTATGAACATTTAGTAAATTTTATTATTCTCAACTTATTCTGTATACTATGAACACTTAGTAAATTTTATTATTCTTAAGTTTTGCTATACCGAGCATATAAACCACAACTGAGAGGTATTCAGGATACTGTAGTAGCTTGTTTACTCACTGCGTTGTGACTACAATAAAGTTTAGTATAATAGGAGTAATGTTTTGCCATTGCTAAATACCAGGAGTAATGTTTTGCCATGTAAAATACCAGGAGGTCCCAGGAGATAATCGTTAGGTTTTAAATATCACTTTTTCAAAAAAAAACTTGAAAATAATTAATGCTATTACATAGCAATAAAAAAGGAAATTCTCGTATTGTGAACATTTATTATATCACAAATCAATATATTTGTAAATTTTATAATTAACCTAATTTGCCGCATGTTAATTAATTGATGAGAATAAGACTTTAAATATATTGTTTTACCAAAACACAAATTGTAACCGTATGACAGTTACCTTAAATTATGAGCATGTATATGGCAATACATAATCGTAATTTCACATGCAACGGTGATTAGCGCAGCCAATAAACGATTTGTCATTGTGAAGCGCTGAAAGCAAAATGGATATTTTCCAGCCAAATAGTGCCTTTTAAATGGGTATCCCCATTCGGTTTAACAAATTTCAGGGGTATCTGGTGGCCAGAAAATTCTTGGAAATTCTTGCTTTCATAGCACATTCAGAGATGCTGGAGCGTCGTTTGCATTTATCTTACCCCTGGTCTTCCGGGCGCCTCCCTCCCACAATTGCTATGCAGTTTGCGACGGCAAACAAAATTCGCCGACAGATCTTTGTGTATATCGTTGGCATAGTAAACGATTTGTCAGTGTGAGGCGCAGAAAGCAAAATGGATAATTTCCAGCCAAAATGTGCTTTTTAAATGGTTATCCTCACGGGTTTAACAAATTTCAGGCGTAATCGCTGTCCAAAAAAATTCTTTCAAATTCTTGTTTTTATAGCACATTAGGAGATATTGACGCATCGTTGCATTTATCTTACCCCTGGTCTCCGGTCGTTTCTCTCCGAGAATTGCTATGCACTATGCAACGGCAAATAAAGTCGTAGTCAGATTTTTGTGTCTGTCGTTGGCAAGTCAGTTTACCTTCATTATCTTAGGATTACCACCGATAGGGGTTCGCTGTTGACCAATTTCTTCGTTGTCCTTGGATTCGATAGAATCATATGGACATCCTTACGAACCACGGCTGTCAGACGTAATCCAGTGACTACCCCTGACGTTATAAATTTGGATAGTCGGTTTGATCTTAGCTTCCATCGCGATCTCGCCATTCTTTTCACAAGAGAGCAGCAGTACAATAACCTGAACGCCTACTGCATCTGGATATTGCAGGTACATGAGTGCTTTAGCAGCGTTCATGTGTCCATCACTAAGCCGATCTCATTCAAGCAACTGCTTTATCAGGTTTCGGGATAAGCGAATATTGCAAATGTGTAGTGAAAGTTTGTTGGCGAAAACATGTGGAACTTTCAGATAACCATCGCTGCGTTTTTGTAGACCCTTCCCGTCCTTCTACAAGTAATAAGTAGCCTTTTGCCTGGCCATCTGCAGTAGAATACGGTCCATCCCAAATATATGCCAACCTATGGACCATACCTGTTCGATATCGTGCACATTTGAGCATAACAGTGTCTCCGACTTTATAATTAAGTCCCTTTCTTTTGATGTTGTAAGCCTTTTTTCTGCCTATCTGAGCTGATTTTATGTTGCAAAAAGGTTTTTCCCGGGTTTTGTATATATCTGATTCAACTTAACCAATCCGCTTTCGCTGTTAGTATCTCCGATGATACCTTGGACATCCTTCTTATCTAGTTCAATTAGCGCCAAGAAGTTGTGCCAAAGGCGAAGAAATATGGTATGGTTTTCGTTGTCTTCTGGATGTTGGTGCGATTCGAGAAGGCCATGCTTTGTATTCTATGGTCCTGAACAATTTGATATCAGCAGACTTTCATTATCTGCATTTTAGATGTTTGGTAAATAGTTCTCTTAGTCCATGTGCTTGTG